>JBBKCR010000022.1:5740960-5756423 GCA_037577295.1 Ladigesia roloffi
CTGCGGCCCGCACACCGTCCAGGCTATAGCGCTTGTGTTTGAGGAAATGCCTTTTTGTTAAATTATATGACTAAAGCAGTTACTTGTTCATTTAAATAATGTTTTTATTAAGTACTCGGTGTCGGTATCGGCGAGTACTAAAATGCAAGTACTCGTACTCGTTTTAAAAAAAAGTGGTATTACTAGGAATTAGGTCAGTATAAGTATATAATCCTACATTTCCTATTCTGATATAGTCACAATGGGCCAGCCCTTTTTATTGGGCAGTGTTTGTTTAATGATCTCCACCTCAGACTCTATACCTCAGAGTGATGCTGGAGCGTCTGAAATATCAATGGTATATTTGAGCTTTCCATAGCTATCCATGATATCCCACATGTTTTTCATGAACAATTTCTTGCTTGACTAAAAATGCTGTTCTGCAAGTGCCTGCTGTAACAGCAGGCTCCCTTTGAGAGAAAATACATTCATTGTATTTAAAAAGTTGTCTTTAGTAGCTAGGAAATGTCTTTGCATATTTCCTGACATGTATGTCATTTTGTTCTGTCCTTGTCTGTTTTTTTTGTAGTCCCCTGTTAGCAAATGCTTGCCACTACATGTTACACAATTGTAATGTATTATTGTTAGTTTATTTGCATATTTCTTCGATAGCTTTTTCCTGCCTCCTGCATATGGGGTTTCTTGTCATGTTGAATGATTAAAGTGTTACTACATTTAGGCTGCTGATTGTGCAGAATTGTTTAAGGTAAAAACATTGGTTCAGAGCATTTTGATGTGCTCTTTATTAGAGAAACTTGTCAAAGGTATGATTTTAACATAGAGTAAGGGGAATTAGACATTTGGAGAAGGATTCAGGGATCGTTAATGCTGTCTTGTAGAAAGGTGTTTGCAGATCCAATGTGTGTTTTCTAAGGACCTTGTTTTATAAAAATAATTTGAGAATATATATTTTAATCAATTAAATATGCAGAGATGCATGCAAGCTGTTCAAAGGGTTTTCCACTTTTTTAACACCATTGTTAGCATTAAATATAAAATCGTAGGAGACAAGTTTTTTCTGGTCATTTTGGTTTGTTAATGAATTACAATGATTGGTTTGTAGACATTGCATGTTGTGGTTATATTAAAATCCTCTCAATAAAATTCTCAATAAAAGTGAGACCAGTAAAGTTGTTGTTTTGTCTCCTTATCCTTACTTTCTGTGTCATCTAAAGTCACATTTCCAGTTGAGCTGGGCGTGAATCAAGATGTGTCACTGAAGTTTGTGTGTATTAGGAATGTTTACATGACTCTTGTAGTGACCGATTGTTTTGCCATTGCACTCTGCTTGTGGGGCAAGTAATACTTGAGCCATCAATTCTGATTGAGCCCTTTTGTCTCTTTGAAAATTATTTAAATGGACTGGACTTTTAATACCACAGAAAACTACTAAATTTAAAGAAATTGTTTGCAGCTGACAACCAAGATGTTTACCAATCCCTATTCCAGGACAAACAGTGGACACACCATGCAACTTGATACAGAGAAACACTGGATAACTGGGCAGTATTGCACTCTCCAGTTTTAAATAAGTACATCATAATTATGCATATTGTGAAATGTAGTGTATCCTGTTTTTGTAAAAAAAAATGTTGCTTGTTTAAAAAGCAGCAAAGTCCCTAAATTTCGTGCAACAAAACAGGTCTTTTTGTTGGCGATTTGTTGGCAGATTTCTTGTCCTAGAGTCTTGTAGTTATGCAGAAGGAAGCAGTTAAGCTAACCTGCAGGAAGCCAGAACTTTGCATATAGACCCTGCTCCTTAGGGACCAAAACATAGTGGTGTTTCATGGATGAAGATGAGAGGAAAATGTCAAATGGAGGGTTAAGCTGGTCTCCTTGTGTTCTGGCTCTAGAAATAGCCATGGTGTGATATTAATAAGATGACAAATGACAGGCTGGCTCGCACAACTCTGTATTTACACATCACATTAGTGTACCCCTGTGTTTACTTTTTACCATCTCAGACCAAGCTCCCTTAGAAAACCCTCACTTTTCCTACAATCTTAATGTTGCCAGCATGGTGTGTTCTAATAAAGCTAACATGTAACATTATTGCAAGACTTTTACTTAGAAGTTATCAAGAGCATGAACAGTGTGATCTGTGTGTTGCTCCTTTAAACAAAAAGGGGTCCTTTAAACATAAAGGGGTCTAGAGCATTGCAGTGACAAAGTTGTATGTCCCAGTCAAGATGATTGTGCCTGAGTATTATCGGCCGATGATCACATTTTATGACTCGATCAGTACTCGTTAAACTTGGCTGATCTTAGGAACCAATCACAATTGATGATGTCAATGAGTGGGGACGTAAATGTTTTGGTGCTGCAGTCATGTCATTGCCAGTTATGACTTTCGAGAAGCAATGAAAAATCCGCTATTTGCTGATTATTTTCCAATGAAACCTTGCATTGTCCAAAGCATTTAATGCATCGAAACTCATTCAGAAATTAGTAACTCCATTGTAAAGACATTAAAATGTTCACTATATAATAAATACTGATGTGATTATTTAGTACTTTGTTAAAAAAATAGTTACATTAGATATAGTACTGTAAAATTATAACAAAGGCAACATTTATAGTCTTGCTTTATCTGAAAAGAGTTAATGGTGATCAGAAAGCTTACATATCCAGTTATATGAGCTTGAAGCATTAGAATCGGCATTGGTATTGGCTGTTCACCTTGACAAAAATTCTGATCGGAGCATCCCTAGTAAAAACATGTTCTATTTAAAAACACCATCACTCATCCAAATGTTGAAACTGACCAAGACATTAAGACATTTGCACCTTGAATTTTGCATCAAAACTGCTAGGCTTTTGAGTGACAGATTTCCCTTATTTTTAGCTGCAGTGCAAAACTTAAGAAGCAAACCTCCTAAAATGTAATGGCTGATCAGTTGTGTTTGGAGTAAGGAAAAATATTAGAGATATTTATTGCAAACATTTATACAAACAGTTCCTTAAACCCTGGTGTAAATTTAATGCAGATGGTAGGTTCTGTGTGTGGTTATCCCAGTTATGTGAACAAAAAAGGAAGTAAATGTTTTAGGACAAACTTTTTCAAGAAGGGGTAGTTCATTTGCAGCAGACAAAATGTTGCTATATGTGGACAGGTTCCTTTATACTGTAGTAACCTTTCAACAGTTTCACCCTGTTCTCTTTGACTATGATGTGGCTTCATCAGTATTGTTTTAGTTTAGCATGTTTTCTGTAATGTGGTTTTGTAGATGAATTGGAAAGCAATTTTACCATATCAGTCTTTGGTAGAAATGTTTTTTTTCTGTTTGTTAAATGGATGTGGCACAGAGAACATAGCTCTTTGCTGAATTAAGAATATACTGTGGAATCACAGCAGACCTTAATTATTAATCTTGTCATGTCTATGGATGGGAACCAAAATTAGGTTCCAAATATGAACTGATTTGAAAGTAACCGGTACGCACTCGTTTGTTTATTTATTTAGGTTCTACAAATTGGCTATGCCTAAGAATGGCTGCGTGCATCAATTGACACATTGCCCAGTTTTGCACAAGATGCTTCTTGATATGACTGCTGCTGCAGTACATTTGGGCATTTAGTTATGTAGCCTGTTGGCAGACATCCACACAAGCTTCAGCCAGTAGACACAGTGGACTTTAGACCCAGAACCCTTCGTAAACCACCAGTCCCCATTTCAGAATCAGTTTTATTTTAGAGTCTGTGACAGAATACAAAAGGAATTTGATTCTGGTCGATGGTGGCTTTCAAGCACAACAATGAAATGTAAAGACGTGCCTACATGTGGAGGTAGCTCAGTGGGTAGGATACTTGCCTCTGGACCATGAGGTCCTGGGTTCGAATCCTACCCCCACTGGGTCCCTGAGCAAGTTAACCCCAGTTGCTCCTGTAGTTAGGGAATGGAAGTCGCTTTGGATAAAAAGGCATCTGCTAAATGCCGTAAATGTAAATGTACATGTGATGGACCGGCAGAACAAGACACGTGGGTACCCCAATTGGCAATGAAGAGAAGTGAATTTCATTGGAAAAAAAGGAAACTATTTACCAAAAAAAATAAATTATCATTACATCTAACCCCAAAAGTAAGTAAATCAATCAATTAAAGTAAACAAATATAAAGTAAGATTTCCAATAAACTAAACTACTAGTTTGTACACTGCTCTATTATCATATAACCAACCTCCCTCTCCTAAGTTCAGTCAGAGCTTATATAGGCCCAAACAGGAAGTGGTGTGATGTCACTTCCAGTGTTTTTTGGCAGAACATTTGTCATATAAGCTGGGCTAAACAAAGGACCTTTTTCTTCAATTGCCTGGAAATGTAAAGCCCCCCACCTCCATTACAGGTAAATGCATTTTTAATTTTACCATAGATTAGAACACTAACCTGCTTGTGAACTTTTAAGGCCAACATTTCCACTGCTTAAAACACCAGAAACATTTAGATTAAAACAAGTTGTTTAACTTAAATTAGTTGTTTAATTATTTAAATTAGTGTTTGTTTTCTATCTGCAGGTTCTTCACACCCCTTGAGGGCACCACAATCACAATCACAATAAAGCATATTTAAACATGACCGTGTACCTTTGTCCAATCATTAAAATAATAATGTCAACAGTGTTCAACAGTGTGACAGAGGTTTACTCTGTCACACTACACCACGTCCATATGTCTTACACAGAGCAGGCTTGCAGCTCCAATAGGCCAGTAGACACGATTCTGATTCTGAGCGTGATGCAGTTGTCAGTTGAATCTGTCAGATACCAGATAACCTTGCAATTATGACATAGTATAGTATATTGTATAGTCAATTAAATGTATGGGGTCATATACTAAACATGTGTATATATAAATGTGGAAAACAGTGGTTAACGGCATCTGGCAAAAATACACAAATTTGTAATGTTGGTAAAATCCAACAATTTTCTGTTGATTCAGTGGATGAAACTCAGCCTTAGCAACTGTTAGCCACAGACATATAAACTTTTGGAAAGCTATGTCATGGTGACTTTTTTCCTTCTGAAAGAATCCACCCTTACATCTGTGTTTGATGCAAATGTAGATAATTTTTGATGAGCATATTCATGTTTTCTACAATATAACACTGAAGTTACAATGCACATAACATGACTTATTCTGGGTAATTTTGTGTATGAATGTGCGCACAAGAGTTATAGTCGTAGCAAATCTCTGTTTTTAGATGTTCTTGACTGGCAAGTTATGATAAATCTTTCATGTTTGGCAAAGTGTTAATGTTGCCGGGTAGAATCTTTGGGTTGTCAGACTCGTGAAAATCTTTAGGATGGCTTAATCTGTTTCTTGACATCACTCCTGCGAAGTTTTGTCTTGGTTTACTAGCACTCTTGGCTTGTTGGTGCTTGTCTGACTTAGAGAGCTCTTTCCCTGTCTTACAGCCATGCCCCTCGACAAACCCAGACACGTTGCTTCCGGTCTCTCGCTCGGCTTCTGTCTGTGTACCTTCCCCTTCCCTCATTATTGTACTTCCATGAATTACACCAACTTCCTGTTGTGCTGTGTGTTTGGGGAAGCTGTGCTCTGCTTAGAACACCAGCATGTGTGTTCTATTTTAAGATGATAGCCTCTGTTACTATCCTCTAAGGCATCCATTCATGGCATCAACACCCTTTTGCTTGAAACTGCTGCAAAGACAGCTTTGCCATTATTCTTTGCCATATGGCTCCAACAAAGCTTTGCCATTATTCTTTTAATCTCTATAAAAGTTTTTTACAAGCATATTAACTGGCATATTAAAAATGCATGAAATGACTGCACAGCAAGAATCTATTATTTTTACGCACTCCCTACAGTATATGAGTTGTAGGTGTACGCTTGGGTTATCTTCTCCATTTGTCCATTGCCATGGCTATAAAAATTCCATCATAAATCATAGAAAGGCTTTCCATTTTCTTTAAATACACTACTTCTAATAAATGCTAAGCGACAGAAAAAAGAAAAACTCATTTGTGTGGCAATTATATTTTGGTTATGAATGTGTAATGATACATTGAAATCCCTCAAGCTACATTAAATTTGTTAAATTTAATTTAAAAATGGAGCCTCGTGCTGAATGCCCACATGAGCACAGGAGCACCAATGAATCAAAATAAAAGAATTAAAAAAAACAAGCAATAAAATAATTGTCTGCGATTTGTAAATAATGTTTCATGTAGTTGATGTGTTGGATATAGGAGAAATTGTGTAAGAGTTTAAGCAACAAATTGTGATCTATAGACGACTGGGTCAGGGTATCTCAAAAACAGCTGATTATATTCTTATAACATCATATGTGAAGCTTGGTTTAACATGAATTCAGTGGTTAAAATGGTCTGGTGGACAATTTCATTTTAAACAATTTTGTGAAATGTTACTATCAGAAGCTTTTTTTTAAAAGGCAACATTTGAACCTTTTTGCAGATATGGCGATTTGTTCCAGTTGACATGAAGTAATACTATGATACAGACTCAAGTTCCCACATTATGTGGACCTCATGGAGCCTTTCACTGGTACAGCATATCTGTCCATGTTTGTGCGCGCCTTACTGGACATCAGTCTGTCCTCACACTGGGGTTTTATGGAGCACCCCCTCCAAGCCCCATCTCCTTTTCTTTGTCTTCCTCTCTACCTGTAAGTGTAGTGGAAGCCAGGCTCATCCAGTAGGCATCATATGAGCCTATACAGTGATATTAACCAATAAACTGCAATCCCTTGTTCTCTGAAGATTTAACAGATTTATCCAACCTCCTGTAGAAAATGAATATTGACAGTCTAACCTAAAATATCTAAATTGATGTAATCCCATGTTCTGTTTTGCATTTCTGCAGGCTCACTCTGACTCCAAGGCTGCAGGGCGCTCCAACATGAGCCGCATTCGTAACCCGCAGGCCACTACGTCAGAGGATCAACCACACATCGGTAATTACCGGCTGCTGAAGACCATTGGAAAGGGCAACTTCGCCAAGGTTAAACTGGCTCGGCATGTCCTCACCAGGAAAGAGGTGAGGATATGCACATCCGTCTTATCTGAGACAGCTCCATAATTGAAATGTGTAACTCTCAAATATGTAGTGCAGGATGGGAAAGATTACAAAGAATTAGCACAGGCTTGGTTTGGCCGCTGAACTTGAATTAACTTTTGGTTGCCTCTTTGTTGGAGCCATATGGCAATTTAGATGTGAGTTAATGTGAGATTTATTCATTGATATTGCTTACAGGGTAGTGCTTCTCTACAAATGAATGAGCTGTTATGAGCTGATGTCATGTGCCTTCAAAAATAGCTTTTTGGCCTAATGCTAGACAAGCATTTTTCAAACTATGTGTTACATATCAATCATGTGATTACTGAAGTCTAAGGGCAAAGTCGATATGGCAAAAACATTAACAGTCACTGCAGTTCTAGATAAACTATGTTTCAAAAAAGTTTGAGTGACCCGTTTCATCCTTATTTAAACTTATTCTGTTAAGCTGTAGAAGCAGCTAAAGCCATTTTCAATCTCAAAAAATGTGCTGCTGACCATTTGGGGTAATTAATAGTATGTTCACGCTGCACCATGGTAGTTATTCCATTTGTCACTTTGATGCTTAACATTCAGTTCCTCCCCATTTGTTTTGGAGAGCTAATGTGTGCTGCTAGCTAATGTGTGACTTAGCTATTGTCTGACACCTTGATAAAGCACCACACAGATCATCTTTAGAGTGATAGAGGGGGGAGAAGAGAGAAAAGTATGTTTTTGTGTGTACAGACTTACTGTTGTGTATCATGCTGTAATATACATGTGGCATGGTGAATCATTTCCTGATGATGTTAGATTGCGATCTGTACTAGTATCAGCCAAGATTGATGTCAGCCAGCAACCTCAGTTCTGTTCTCATTATATTTTAATGGTTTGTCGAGTTTGTTCCATGTCGTGTTTTTTTTTTAAGAATAGAGAAGTATCTTAGCCCTCCTCTTTAAAATAAAATGTCCTACAGTTTGTACCATTTTGTCCTTTTATTCAGGTGGCTGTGAAAATTATAGACAAGACTCAGCTCAACACTTCCAGCCTCCAAAAGGTGAGTTATTCTTCAGTGACAGCAGGGAGTGCAATTTTGACATTGCATTCAGAGAAGAATAAACATTTTCAAAAGACTCAAATAGTATGCTGGAAGCAGTTTTATTCAGAGGAGACAGTTAATTACAGGAAATCACACTTGTATGCTTCCTGTGGTGAGGGGATGGGTTGAAAATTGGGGTGATTTGCCATAAAAACATGTTATATTTGCCAGGCATTTACCACCTGATGTGTTTTTTTGTTTCTAGTTATTTCGGGAAGTGCGGATCATGAAGCTGTTGAATCACCCAAATGTTGGTAAGCTTTATTTATGTGTAGGCCTTGGGTTGACCATCTTGAATTTCCGGTGGTAGTATTTTGGAGTATAATGCAGTAACATTTCTGTTTCATTTTGTTTGTTTTGAATGTATTTTATTCTCAGAGATTTCCTTTTTCATCTCTTTTTTCTTTCTCATGTAGTGAAATTATTTGAAGTGATAGAGACAGAGAAGACCCTTTACCTGGTTATGGAGTATGCCAGTGGAGGTCAGAGCTCTCCCTCATCTCTCCTTCTCTCTCTTCCTCATCTGTCAATCATCTTGTGTTGAAATACACTACACACAACAATACCCATCAACAGAAATGGACGATCCCTTTCCAGTTTTAAGTATTTAGCCCAGGTATATTGAGTGTTTCTAGTTTGTGTTTGGTAGAGTTCCAGACAAGATACTAAACGGTGGTTCCTGCTGCAGCGCTGTGCAGTAAAACTAGTTCTTTTTGCTTTCCGTGTATATCTGTGCTATTCATGATTCACAATCTATCAAATATTTATCCACATTTGACTGTTCTCATTTTATTCTCTCCTTCATTCTTTCCTCTATAGGTGAGGTGTTTGATTACCTTGTTGCCCATGGAAGAATGAAAGAAAAAGAGGCCAGAGCCAAATTTAGACAGGTGAGACAGCTAGCCTGGACATTCTGAGTGGACTGTATTTTACTCAAGAGAACAAGTATGTAGCTTTAAAACAGCTTTCAAATTGTAAGTTCTGCTTTTCAGATAGTTTCAGCAGTGCAATATTGTCACCAAAAGTGCATTGTTCATAGAGACCTTAAGGTGAGCCTCTTTGCCTTTTTAACTTAAGATTAATTTTGTTTTATTGATAATCCTGTTTCATTGCAGGTTTGTTAAGTTGTCTGATGGTTTCTTTGTCTGCCTAGGCTGAAAATCTGTTACTGGATGCAGACATGAACATTAAGATTGCTGACTTTGGCTTTAGTAATGAGTTCACTCTGGGCAACAAGCTGGACACTTTTTGCGGCAGCCCACCGTATGCAGCTCCAGAACTTTTCCAGGGTAAAAAGTACGATGGCCCAGAGGTGGATGTGTGGAGCTTGGGGGTCATCTTGTATACACTGGTCAGTGGTTCTCTGCCGTTTGATGGACAGAACCTAAAGGTGAGCCTGACTAAAGAGAACCTCTTTGGGGTGAAAGCTCTAGACCTCACAGTGAATTTCTAAAGTGTCCTATGACCTGATTTCGCAGGAGTTGCGTGAACGTGTTCTCAGAGGCAAGTACAGAATCCCATTCTACATGTCCACAGACTGTGAGAACTTATTAAAAAAGTTCCTTATACTCAACCCAACCAAGAGAGGTAGTCTTGAGGTTAGTACTTGCATCTGAATGATATTCTCAATCATGCCAATTGCAGGGTTAACAATATGCATTGTGTTATTTACCAGTATGTTATTTAAAATTTGCCACAATCTGTTTCTTTTCCTCAACATATAAATAAGTCACATTTATTGCAGTCTTTCTGTCAAAAGGCAGACTCTTCCATTGGGCTGTAACTAGGGATGCACCGATACCGGTATCTAGTATCAGCTTCGATACCACCTTTTTAAAGTACTCGTACTCGTAAAAAATTCCCCAATACCGGGGACCGATACCACGGTCTGAGAAATGTCTGTGTTTTTTTTGTTAAATTATATGACTAAAGCTGTTATATGTACATTTAAATCATGTTTTTATTAAGTACTCGGTATCGGTGTCGGTGAGTACTCAATTGCAAGTACTCGTTCTCGTACTCGTTTTCCAAAAAAGTGGTATCAGTGCATCCCTAGCTGTAACTATATTGTTGGAATAATTATTCTTTATCACACTTCCATCCATTTGCTGACCATAACCTATTCTCACATTTCTTTTTCCTGTCTGCCTGTCTCTGTTCTTATGCCTAGCAGCAGATCATGAAGGATAGGTGGATGAACGGGGGCTATGAAGAGGAGGCGCTGAAGCCCTACACTGAGCCTCAACCTGACTACAAGGACCCCAAGAGGACAGGTCAGCACCCCAGCAGTGAAGGGGTTTGGCAGAGTGGGGGGGGGGGGGGGACGTCTACTGCCAGTGGGCTGGGGGACTATAAGAAAGGGGGTAAGAATAGAGGGGTAATGATTTAGTGACGTGGTGCTTGGGTAAAATTATGGTACAGGCTCAGAATTGAAAGCATTTCCTAGAAGTTGAACTGGCTTAGGTTCCTGTTTCGTTCTTTGTTTCTGTAGAGTTCTGTTCTTACCATTGTTCCTTGAGAGGTGATATGGAGATGTTTTGTTGTTCATTCATTTTGACTTGATCAGGTTTATGAATTCTCAGGTTGCTAGTAATTAAGTTGTTTTTCTGCACACTTATTAGACATTATGATACAGATGGGATACTCTGAAGATGAAATAAAGGAATCCCTAATCAACCAGAAATATGATGAAGTCATGGCGACATACTTGTTACTGGACTACAGAAATTCAGAGGTATGCAGATGCTTCACAAACACTAGAACAGAAAAATGTAATAGCTTTTAAAAGTTTGGTCATTTTCCTTTCAGCTGGATGAAATTTCAGTAAAACCCCGTCCAGTCACCGAACTCGCAAACAATGTCCATTCTCCTTCTCACAAGGTACAACACAGTCAGAAGTCTCGCAGATCTACAGATCAAAGTAAGACAAATTTAGCTTTTTAAAATGTTGCTTAGTATTTAGATTCCTTTGTGTTTTCATGCTTATTTTCGTATCCCTTTGTGATGTTTTATTTCCTTGCTGTAGCTTCATCTGTCTCATCTAAGCGCTCTCAGGGAGATAGCAAATATTTGGCTGAAGATTATGGGAGAAAAAGCTCAGGCAGCTTTCCTAAAGTTCCCCCAAGCCCTTTGGCTATGGGTGATCGCAAGAAGACCCCAACCCCTTCCACTGTGAGTTCACGTTTTCTGCAATTGTTGTCATTATGATTGCAGTGCATATTGTAGATTTTAGAGCTGCAACAGTACATACTAATAATTTATGAAAATTTTCACATGGAGAGCAATGATTGGTATTTTAAATTTGTTGTACTGAATGGACATGTTAATGGAATTTAGTTTATGTCATAATATCTAATCTCTGCACTGTACAGAACAGCATTCTCTCCACTGGTACAAACTGTGGAAGGAGCTCCCCTGTTCCTGAGAGATCTATTCTGGGTGTGCAGAATGGAAAGGACAGGTATTGGCAACCCAACACACTCACAAGATGACATAATGTCTGCATTTTTTACTTTACAGTGATTTGTGCATACCCTAGTAGCATCTATTTAATTTTTGGATCTTTTTGCACTTTTGTGGACAAGGTGTCACCCTGCATGTACACTATATATTAAAGGGTATGTTTGCAGATATAAGTGTTTGCAGCAAAGTGACAAGCTGCTCTTGACCTAGTCTGGCTGCCACCATGCCAGCATGGGAAACATAATCCTGATGTGTACACACAGTTATACGCATTTGGCCTCACAGTTCAGTCCAAGCATGAGGCTGAATTCCAGCCAGCAGGCTTTGCTGCAACTTTGGGAGTTAGGAGCATTAAATGTCATGTAAATAATCACCTATAAATACTCATGTAAATGGAAAGGGTGGTAAAAAGCAGGAAAATATATTGTATATGTGTAATGAGCTGCTACTGTAAAATGCTGCAGACTTTTCTAGCAGTATGTTCTGGAAACTATCCCATTTCAATTTAAATGTCGTCTTTTATGTAGATATTGTCTGAAATGATGACACCATGGTTGTTGCATGCATAACCTGATTTCCTGAAATTCCAATGTTGAGATCCAGTCGTGAGTCTTACAGAACCTGATAAGAGATCAGCTGCCAGTAGCAGTAATTTGACTTTTAAATGACTGAGAGTGTTGTGGCAAGTTCATACGAAGGGGAGTGCTTTAGACACACTGACACACAGTCAGGTATTGTACAGTTTGACCTTGATACACCAAACTCTGCTGCCTAATCAGGGTTTACTGATGCACAGGCAACCTCATAAGTGAAAATGTCAGCAGTGGCAGCATGGTCTGCTTGAAATCCATACAGCTGTCCTAAAGCTGAATGGGAGAAAATGTCACATTGTATTTTGCAGCACAGCCAAAGATTTGAGTAGGATTTGAGTAGCATAGTGCTATTTACACATCACACATGGTGACAGGGAAAGTATTAAATGTGAATTCATACCTTGTGTTTTTCAGTGCTTAGTTTTCCTTTCTGGATTGCTGAGTTGTTTTAGCATCTTGGTCTTTACCTCATTTGTGCATCTTGTTGCTTTCCTATGTAAATCATGAAGTCCCATACATACATGTGATTGCATTATTAGCTTGCCCTGATTAGCCTGTAAAATGAATAAACTAAATATTAAAGCTCATGATTTTATTAAGCTACACTAAGAAAATGCAAGTTGGTCTTCACAGTGTCTTTAAAGATTGGTAAATAAAGCTTTCAACCAAATCAAGTGCCTGTGAAAACCTGCCTGCATTACTAGAGCTTTAGTTCATTAAATGCTAGAATTGTCTTTTTTTTGTAACTTCCCTCGTAGCTTACTGCTGAATTGGCATAAATAAATTAAAAATGAAATGATCATCAAAATAACTGTTGGCCATTTTTATGTCATGTTGAATATTTAGTCTGTCAAACATACCCATCATTTATAGTCACTGTATTCACATAGTATGATTTTATTATATAGTGTTATAGCCTGTTTGTTTTTGTTTTCTTACCTAAGTAACTCAAGTGTGTACTTTATTGTGTACAATAATTTATATTATGTAAGTTTTGGAACAAAATTTCATCAGCCAGTATTTTTAAGGAATCAGATTAGATAGTGGGATTACATCCCAATACACTATAATGGAAATGGCCTTGGATCTGTGTAAAAGTGCATTCTCTATTCAATAACTTTTACTTATAAAGTGCATGTGTGAAGACCGAAGTTCCATATGCAAAGATGTTTGTGATCGTCCTTTAACAGCAAGATTGTTGCAGCATGCTAGTTATCCAATTTCTCTGTTTCTTATGAACGATCCAGAATTTCATTCCATTAACAGGGTGATTCTACTTTGATTTACCACTACAATGCATGCATATTTTTTTCAAAAGGGCATATGTGACTGGACAAACACACCTTAAGATATCTCTGTACGTTTGTTCTTTGCAAATAATGGCATATTCCTAAGAATAAACTAGGAAGATAGACTATGGGAGAGTAGTTTCAGCATGCAAAGTGGATTTTATGCCAGTGTCAGGTCACATGACACTAAATCACTGACCTGGCACACAAGACCATGTATCTGAATCATTGTCGCCTCGGATTACATTTCATGGCACTGAATTTGAAAATTTTCCCCAGGTTGCATTCATAGATTTCTTCCAGCAGAATTATTTTACCTTAAATTAAAACTTAATGTATGTAAATTATGGTTTCCATTTGAAATATTGGAAATTGTATAGTAACTGAATGTTTCAATTATTAGAGTAGATTGACTCATATTTAAATGAGTCCGTAATATACATTTTAATTGAAAATATTTGTAAAAGGTGACTGTTTTTTCTATAAACATCCATTGTTTCCTTTGGGATGGAGGCCATTGCACTTCACATTATACTAGATCCCAACAAACCTGATGCAACTAATCAACTCAGTTAGTCGTCAAGGTTTTGAAGTGATTGTGAGGCAAGAAAAATACAAAATGTTGTATAGGGGCCTCCAGGGCCACAGATTAGGAACACTACTCTAAAGGTAGTATTGTTTCAGATGTTCATAATTTTATTTTTGAAATTTACATTTTGGGCAGGATTGTATTTTTTTACAAGTAAAAATATAGTTAATTTTTATGCTGCTGCAAAAACTGGGGGGACATTTTGGTTGTATATGTCCTTACAATTCCAGGTGTTACACAGTTTAATACATAGATTTGTTTGTTGTAAGAGGTAACAGCCCTTTATAAACAGCCAGTCTTTTAATTCAGTTATGGTATTGTGGAATGTGGAAATATTAAGTTTATTTAGATTTTCTCATTTGCTTATTTTTAATATGGAGAACACCTAGTCTTCCAAAGGTACCTGAAGTATTTATTTAAAAGTCTCTCAAAGTTGTGTTCAAAACAAGAGGGATATGATTGCCTGTTCTCTCATAGAGATATAGTGGGTCAGTAAGTAGGAAATGTTGTTTTACATAAAGTAATCTTGTGATGAAAATAATTTAAATAGTTTCTGCATGGCTATTACACAATTGTTGGTGCACTCTAATCTTTCTATGTCTGACAAAAACAGCACCGGTCCGCATAGAGTTCCAGTGGTGTCACCTTCAACCCAAAACATAAGCAGCTCCACAGGATCAGAGCGTACGAACTTCCCCAGAGGGGTGATGAGCAGAAACACTTTCCACGCCGGCCAACAAAGAGCCACACGCGACCAGCACAGCTCGGCCTACAATGGACCTCCAGCATCCCCCTCCCTCTCTCATGGGAATAGCCATGTACGTCGCCCTGGAACAGGCATCTTTAGCAAATTCACGTCCAAATTTGTACGGAGGTGAGTTCAAAACCATTGGAAATGAGTCTTTGTGAACACTAACCCAGATGATGTTTCAAAGTAATCCTGGTTCTTAAATGGTAGTTGTGGACCAAAACTTTAAAAAGACTATTTAAAGGAGCGATCCAAATAAAATCCCTTCTTTAAAGTAGTGTTTTATCATGTGTGTTAGTTTGTGTATGAAATGACAAAGATGTCAATTTGGCCTTTTGACTCTCTGCGATACCCCTTTCAGGAAGAGCTGGTGTGGATATATTTGCCGTTATGATCTGGTCCCTCATTATGAAGGACTGTTAGAGCAGGCATGAATTTTCAGTGTGAAAAATGCTACGAGATAAATCATGATTAAAGTGATAGTTCACCCAAAAATGATATTCTGATGTTTATTTGCTTACCCCCATGGTATCCAAGTCGAAGGTGACTTTGTTTTTTCAGCAGAACACAAACGCAGATTTTTAGCTTTAGCAGTAGCAGTCTGGTAGTCATTTAATGGAAGTGGATGGGCGTC
>JBBKCR010000022.1:5768314-5790532 GCA_037577295.1 Ladigesia roloffi
ACGGGGCTGTCACGTGATGAACGTAGGACTCAAACCCGAAGACTCGACAGATGAACTAATCAATTCTTATTCCGGCTTACTCTGCATAGGTTAACATTACGGGGCTATCACGTGATGAACATACGACTCAAACCCGAGATAAGAACTAATCGACAACTCAAACCCGAAGACTTGAGAGATGAACTAATCAACGACTCAAACCTGAAGACTCGAGATAAGAACTAATCAATTTTCTTTCCAGCTCAGCCTGTATTGATTTGCTAAATGGGCTGTCAGGTGATGAACGAACGACTGAAACCCGAAAACTTGTCACATAAGAGGCGAGGTGAGTGTATCATAGATTAAAGACACAGGTAAACAATGAATGAAAATGTTCTGTTACTTATAGCATTATAGTTTTGTCTTGTTTGTAGTATGATCAACGTTTGTGTAAGCAGTAGATATGTAGAAGTAACACTTTTTTTTTTGCTAAAATAAACAAAATGACTCGAATGGCTCGGAAAAAGATTTGTTCATTTTCCTGAACGAGAGTCAAATATCCGAGTTGGTAAAATGATCCGAACCTCCCATCACTACTGGTGACTGAGGGAGGGGGAAGGAATACATTCCCCAGAATACTATGGTGTTTTTCATGATCTGATAACATTTTGGAAAATCCTGCTGCACGAATGAGTGTATGCTTTTGTTGAAATAAATTCTTGAGCTGAGGATGGAACAAGCAGGAATGCTTGTGATGTACTTGTACTGTGGAAGCAAATTACTTATACCAGTCCAGGTGCTTCACACTTATAGATCGTGTGTGGCATGCATGTATTCTTAATTATTTGGAGTTACCCCATCAAATTCTATAGTGTTCGGCAAAGGATGTCCTGGGCATTCCAGTGATGTGTCATGCTTGGAACAAGAACTGCAGTGGCAAGACATACATGAGGTGCAGCAAATGCAAAATGTTCCTCTGCAGAACCAACAATAAAACATGCCCCCAGAACTACCACACCTTAATATACAGGAGATATTCTGTGAGACTTATAATTCACCATTGATCTAAAATACATGTTTTGTTGTCCTTGCAACCAAAAACAGCAGAGGCGTGATAAAGAATTTGAGTGTGTTTATCAAACTGAACATGTTATTGAGTTTTATTTTCACAAGGAAATTGTCATGTTATCCTCTACTTTGAACATGGTGGGAAATTAATATAAAAATATATTCGATGACATTTAAATTGTAGGGTGTTTTTTAGACACAAATAGAAAATCATACAGGAAGATATTCTCTGAGAGATACCTGCCATATCTAAAAAAAAACAAAGATGCAACTCCGACGCCTGGCGCTTGAGATCGCTCAAGATTTCTGGACCGACCTCCACTTCCGGTGATCCACCGTCGTGGCCCTGCAGGAGGCCACCGAGGTTCACTTGGTGGGTCTGACCAGCCGGCTTATTTGGTGGATCTGCTCGAGGACGCAAACTTGTGCACCTTCCACACCTAGAGAGTCTCCATCATAGCTAAAGATATTCTCCTGGCCCGCGGTGTCACACTCAAGAACAAATAACTGCTTCTAGTAAATTGTATTTGAGCGTGTAATGTCTAACATGTGAAAGTTTCACACATGTATATACAATACAGACAGAATAAATCGGGGATGCCTTTCTGGCAGTGTTGTGCCGAAAAAGGCATCCCTATTAATTTTGCATTTCTGTACCTCATCAAGTGCGTTTAGTAATTTGTTCTTGAGAGAGTCTTGACTAACCTGTGTAAGTTTCACTGATGTGGCTACAATAAAACCAGAATAAATAGGGGGTGCCTTTTCTGGCAGTGTGGTGCCCAAAAAGGTATCCCTATAAATGTTGCTTTTCTATTGGTCCCATCATCAAGTGCTTCTGGTAAATTGTGTTTGAGCATGTAAGGACTAACCTGTGTAAGTTTCACTGATGTAGCTACAATACAGGCAGAATAAATAGGGGATGCCTTTTCTGGCACCATTTTGCTGAAAAAGTGTTCCCTTTAACTTAACATTTATTTTATTGTTAAGTACTTTTATTGTTTAGTATTTGAGAGTGTCATGACTTAACTTTCTAAGTTTTACTCTTATGATATCGCTACAATAAACACAAATTTATTGGGGGTTGCATTCTCAGGCAGTGCAGCTGGTGCTGCATTTTCAGGCCCTTGATATTGTAGCTCCCATTATCAAGTGCTTTTTATATGTTTTATCTGAAAGTGTCATGAATAACCTGTACAAGTTTTATCATTGGAGCTGCAGTACAGCTGGAATAATGAAAGTATGCCTCTACTTGGCAGGGAGTTTTCATTTCTGTAACTGGGATTAAATGGTTTTAGTCATTCAGATTGTCTTAACTAAGCTTTGCAAGATTCACTTAAGGCAGCTACAATACTGCCAGATTAAACAGGGATGCCTATTCTAGCAGCATAATTGTTGATAAGGCTCTGTAGCTTCGCTTATAAAGTGTTTGTTTATTCTTTTTATGTGAAAGGATAATGAAAGTGCAGCCAAATTTAAGAGGCAATGTATTTAATTGAACAAACATATCATCAGATCGTTTTGTCATTACATTAAATCGTCTGTCATCATAAAGCACGTTTTTATACAATTTGGAGACCAGTGAGTGTCATCTGCGTGCTGAAATGCTGTTTAAGCCATTCATGATACCGAGACCCAGGAATTTTAAAACGACTGAGCAGCACTTTATTTTTTCAGTGTTGCTGTACATGGCTTATGATGTAACAACAGTTATGTTACCAAATGTATGTCTGCTCCTCTGAACGACCGAAATCGACAATAACATACGTTTGATTGACTAACAAGCAAGTCGCAAACTGTTTTTAGAAACGCGATCTATCATGTTTATTTGTAATTTCTTATCTATATTTAGGCAAATAAAGTATTGTATAATATGTTACCTATGTTGTGTTAACTTACATAAACAGAAACGGTAGTTTTCACACATTAAAAAACAGCTTTCCACTCGCGGTTTCTGTGGTGCGCGCTCCCGAGAGGGGGGTGCATTCTACGGCATAACACCTGGGATTTCATTTCGCTGTTCCACTCTCAGGGCGTGCCGGGCGGTGTGGTGAGGCTCCAGTGGGCTGTCGCTGATCTGAGTACAGCGCTGGATGGGCTCTCCGGCAGCGAGTGAGACACTAGAAGTGTTGAGCAGCAGGTCTGAGCTAAGTGTGTCAAGCGGTGGGTGAGGCATTTAATTTTTCTGAATCTTAACTTGCAATGAGGACATACTTTTTGTTTACTGAATTTGGTTGTGTTTATGTTCTATTTGTTTGCAGTGTTGTTCTGTGTATTTGTGGATTCGTTCATAGTTAAAAGTTTAATTAAAATATGAAACAAAAATAAGAATGTCTGCTTTAGTAACAGAACAGATACACAAATTAGGCAATTATATAGCTTCTCATAAATGCTTCTCATAAATGCAAAAGGGTTTATATGAACAAACAAAGCATTCAAATTTGCCAGGTTAGGCTAAAATATGAGGCTACATGTGATAATAAACTAAGAACCGTTTGGGAGCAGAAAGAGCCGCTTCTTTTTGTAGGCCGAGCCACAAGAGCAGGCTCTCTGAAAAGAGCCGAACTTCCCATCACTAGACGTCACGCACATTGAAGCCCCGCCCTTGGCGATTATTGCCAGCTCTAAAAGCAGGGATTCACCAATGAGAATGCAACATTTGAGGCCGGAAGTGTTTTCTAATTAAATTCAAAACAAAAAACTTTATTTATCCCCGATATGCAACAAGGAAGAGGACCAGAGGATACGGTTTAGACTTCAAAATAAAACCGACCCACAGGCTGAGCAGCTCACAATACCACTCGCATTACGGTGAGGTTTGAGTGTTTTTAATAGGTTTTCATGGTTATCCGTTACCTTCGTGTGTTCAAGATTCTTATTTGTCTACGTGTAAACAGTTACACATGGTGTAAATGCTGTTTTGTCGTGATTAGATCTTCTCATCAAGTACCCCTTTCCGCAATGGAGCTAGTTTCCTAGCATTCGGTTCGCCTCCTAACTGTTGCCCTTTGTGGGTTCTTGACAGAGCATTTGTCGTTTCAGTGCGTTGTAACATGTTTAGCCACAAACGACTCGAGCCCGGTAGTCTTATTAGTAAGACTGATTAATCTCGGTTTTATCTAGTAATGTTCGTTTAGCCAGCACCACAATAGCATCAAATATGGCGGAAAATCTGTGTCATTTCCTCGCTTTTTGCACGATCAAACTTTCAGGCGTTTATGTTATAAGGAATTTGTTGGATTTTTCTTTTGGGTAAGATATTTCATAGTGAAAACCGAGGTGTAGTGGTCTGCTTTAAACGTATCTAAAAAAACTTTGTGAGTCGTGTTTTTATAACGTGTGATCGATTGAATTGTATTGATTTTTGGAACGTGACTGAATCTCACATATCGATTGGAGAAACCAGCACAGTGTCAAAATACGGAAAAAACTGGACTCTAACTCGTATGATGAAAGATTAGATATGTCTCTTCCACTTTCTGTGCTAGAGGTGAAATGTATTTAGTATATATAAAAAATACAGAACGAGCACTGCCGCCGTAAACACGTGCTGCTTAGTTGCCTGCGTACATTTGGGTCTATACAAAATTCTTTGTCACATGACACTGAAAAGCCATACAGTGGCAGAAGTGTAAGTCGCATGTGCATGGCCTCATTGTTCAGTTCCTTTTTGAGGTCTACAGTGCAGAACAAATGCTTATTTCGCAGAATACTACGAATTTTGTTTGTGTGATTATTAAAGCAATAATCACGTTTTAAATACATCTGTGCAGTTCTTACTTTTTAAGGCTTTTAAGTGAATCACTATTGTAAATTCTTTTTAGGCTAGATTTAAACTTTTAGTGGAAACGGCATCAACCATACAGTCACCCGTGTTATGTTAAAAAAATTCACATGGTATTGTTGTTTACAAATCTGTTTTTGCTTCTAGGAGCTGTCTCCAGTCACAAAAGAACAGAAAAGGACCATCTTGCATCCAAACACCACTTGATTTACTCATATGTACAGAAGCCTTGTCTAAATCATCAATAATGGTGAAGATATTTGTTGGAAATGTAGCCTCAGCAACCACAGAAGCAGAGCTCCGTGCATTGTTTGAGCAGCATGGCACTGTGTCAGACTGTGACATTTTGAAGAACTATGGCTTTGTGCACATGGATGAGGAAGATTCAGCCCAGAAGGCTGTTGCTGCTTTGCATAAGTATGTGCTCAATGGTTCCCGCATCACTGTTGAGTATGCCACCACCAAGGTGCGCAACGCCACCAAGATCTACGTGGGCAATGTACCAGAGGGTGTCACAGCCGCGAAAATCAAGGAGATGTTCCAGCCTTATGGCAAAGTGGTGGAATGTGATATTGTGAAGAATTTTGCCTTTGTTCATATGCAGAGGGAAAATGAGGCCTTGGAGGCTATCAGGGAACTTAATCATTCTAAAGTGGAGGGTCAAAAGATTTTTGTCTCTCTCTCTCGCAGTAACCAGGCTAAAAATGGCAGAGGGGAGGACTTTCTCCCCCCTCCTCCACATCATTATCCTCCCCACCCACACCACCCTCACTACCTTCCCCCACGCCCTCCGCCCGGTGAATACTATTCGCCTCGAGGTCGTCTTCCACCTCCTCCTCTCCCTCCACCGCCTCCCCGTGCCTACTATGAGCACGAGCCGTATGAGAGGGGCGTTCGACCCGACCCATATGCCGCTGCCTCCTCGCGTTATTATGAGCGGGATCCCTATGACCGACGCCTTCCCCCTCCGCAGCGACCGCTCTCTCCTCCTCTTGCCTCTCGCTACTACCGTGAGCGAAGCCCATTGGGCAGCCGTCGCTCCCTTCTGCCTCCGCCACCCCCACCACCGTCCTCTGCCGGCTACGCCCGCAACTACGCCCGCAGTGGCTCAGGCTCCGCACTTCCTCCTCCTCCTTCCTCCGCTTCGGCCTCCCACTATCAGCGCTATTCACTCGGCTCAGGCTTTGATAAAGATGATTACTTGGAAGACAAGTACAGCAACGGCTTTGGCCGAGGCTACTAAAATATACTTTGTCCTAAAAGTTGAGTTCTTGTTTTGTTTGGTAGAGGACAATTGATATAAGAGAGACCAACTTTTAGGGAGTTAGCGAATATTATTTGATGGTTGTAGCTAATTCTGACAACGGGTAGATACTGTTTTATTAACTTCTTGATAGATTCAGTTCAGCATATTGGAGGATCCTGGAACACTGCTTTGTATTTCAGTTTAGACAGATGTTTTGTAGTGTAATGTAGGCATATCATATTTTGAATACTAATCCCCCACATTTAAAATGGAGGCTTTGTTATGTCATTTTCTTTTAAATAAGTGGTGTGTATTGCATGTGTCAGTTTAGATTCTCAAGGAGTGTGAGGGACTGCCTTGGATTAAGATCCAAGGGTTGAAATACTAATGTTTAGGAAACTGTAGATCTCTTATTACTGATTTATTATATGCTAGATGTTTTTTTTAGATTTTTACTTAACTGAAACTTAGCCCACCTCTGCACTGTTCATGTAGGTTTTCTTTGTTTGCATATGTTATGTTCTATTGACCTTTATTCTGAGACATGGTGTATGACAAGCATGATAAAGAAAGATAAGGCTCTAATTTGAAATCAAATACTGATTGCTTCAAAAATATTGCCGTTGCCATGTGCAGCTGAGGTTAAATGTTTTATTTATTTAGTTTTTTTTTATTCTGTTGTTGATGGCTTTGATATAGCTCCAGTGATTAGAAAATATTTTTCTGAAAGTGATTTTGCATGTGAGAGTTGGGACCAGTAAGAGGAGGAGGAAGACGGAGGAAGGGGGTAAACGATAGTCAGCGGAGCTGGGCACACACAGACTGATCGACAAATCACATCTTACCGGCCGACCGAGCACGACATCCACTGGCCACTCAACACTTGGAAACATCACCTCCTAGGATAAAGAACCATCAACTAAGGGAAACTTTGAAAACAAATGACCATCCGCTCACCGTATAAGTAAACTAAAATTTGAACATTAGGTTGCTACTCTGTATTCCTAGATAAACTGTGTTTTGCCGATTAAACGCTCCCGCAGACTTTGAAAATTGTAGCCACCTTGACTCTTGAGACATTTTAGCGTTACAAAAGAGTGGACATGTTTGTGATTGAAACCCCAATAGTGTAGTTTGTTCTACTTGTCCTATTGTTTCCCGTTCTTATTGTTACAATACAATTCTGCTTAATATGTACCTCTTAAAACCTACATCTCGACTGGTGATGCGACTCGATATCATGATAGACTGTTCCTCTTAAAATAATCGGTTGTGCGAACGTGAATAAATTTCTGTGATTTGTTTTGGTTACTTTAAAAAATAAATTTAGTTATGTTCCAACAATCGCTGTCTCCATCTAGCCGCCTAAATAAAATATCGACTGATCTTACTCAGACCGCAACGTTTTTCATTTCACTGTTTGTTTTTATCTTTTGAGTTTCACACAATCATCTGCTGTCTTTCCCGTGCACGTTAGCATCCGTTTACTGCAAATCACCTGTTGACTTGAACATTCTCTTGTAAAGAAAATCAAATAAGATGATTACATAAAAGCTTTCTCACCCGTTGTCACCCCAGCACACAGTTCCCTTCACTCAATCTCAGTCCCTACAATTACTTTATTGCCCTGACTTAAGCCCTGGCCAAGTTTAATTAAATCAGTGTTGTCCTGCTTTAAGTAGCTTTTGTAGTTGACTGTGTGACCACACAGCAGAGGCAGGTGAGTTATGTAAAAAGGTAAGTATTATCAAAAATATTCATTTTGTATTGTTTTTTGTGGAACATCTATATTATTATTGAGGTTTAAACAACAGTGCAAAGTGATTGAAATCTTGCAGAGACTGTAACCATTTAAACAAGAGATTTCTGTCTTTCTGCAATTATCACTTATCATGAGATCTAAAGTGACTTGTTTTTCAGAACAGAGAACAGTTTTTTTCTGACAAAAGCACAAGTGATTCTTCTGTTATTCAGTGCATCATTCAGCCAATTTAAGAATCGAACAGTGAATTTAGATTTAAATGTATTTCATTCTAATCCTTATATTTCGTTACAAATCACAATTAGTGTTTGAAGCCAGAAGTGAATGTAAAATTCAGTGCAGGATGTTTACTCAAAATTTAAATAGGCCATTATATCTGAAACACATTCCCTGTTCATGCACTTAGAAGTGAGTTTCTACTCACTGCTATTGACCACCTGCCTGGATATTTCGAGCTGATGGTCCTGTGGACCATGTTCTCTTAAGATATATTCTGACAAGGATATATATATATCTATAATGTATGTTACTTTATAGAAGAAACAACATGTGGTGGTGCAGCACAGGACCATGGCTCATAAACGATCTGGTCATTTGTAAAGCCAATACTTTTAAACCACTTGCCTTATAGTGGGTAGGTACGGTTCCAAAACAGCACTGACCAGATGAGATATGGTCTCCTTAAGACCCCTGAAGGTGTGCTGTGGTGTATATTACCAAGAAAATGTATCCTATAACAACCTGTAGGAGAGCTTGAACTCGTTGGTTTAGCACATTCTGATAAAATGTTGAGTAAGCATGTATGCACAAAGTAGTATGCAACATGTATTACCTGGGCTAGAAATTATGTGTTTATGGTGTTAAAATATTAGTTATTTCTACAAATATTTCTGATAAAAGTGCTGATAGTTTCTTAGCTTACATTTTACCTTTAACATTAGTGGCACTTGCTGATGCTGCTACAGGGGAGGGAAACCTACTGGCTTGATTGCAATAAGATTTTGGTCTAAACCATATAGAATTTATACATTCATAATGATAAAAATGTGTGTGAAATTGGAAAATTTTTTACATGATTTGTTGTTTAAAAAACACTTTGTGACATGAATATATTTTTACTGGTCATTTAGGTTTCTAAATAAGATGGCTTTGTAAATATCACCAGCAGTCATGGTGCAGTGTAACCATTTAATGTGCTGACTGTGAAGTAGATCTTGGGAACATTAAACGCCTGGAATGTTTGTTTTCCGTCACAAGTTATCCATGTTTCAGACTCTGTTTTTCTTTCAAGTGCTGTATTTCACATCCAAATACTCTGAATAACTTTTTGCATTTTAATTAACTGATCAGCAGAACCATTTGATGAGTAAAAGAAAGAGTGAGACAGCTCAGTTCGGTGATTCAGGGCAAAGTGGAATTTGGAACTTAATAGTGAGATTCAGAGCAGAAGGACTAAATAAACTCATACCTGCTGTTTGCCCATGTTTATTATCTACTTTTTTCTACAATCATTAGCCATTGAATTAGCACATGTTTTACAATTGCTGCTGCAGATGATCTCTTCTATTTGTTTCAATCTCTAACCAATCCATCTGTGGAAAGTGGCCCCCATGGGACCACCACTGTGCAGGTAATATTTTGGGTGGTGAAATTTCTCAGTACAGCAAAGACACTGGCTTAGTGTTTGTTCTGGTATAAGTGCATAATTTAGTGCAGTACATAGAGAAATAAATGAAATATTGAAAATGTATTTTATATTACAACCATAGCTTTTCTTTTTTTCAGATACTCAAGCAAAACTGAAGCTGCTAGATCTACTGATATATTGAAAGTTTTCTACTGCTGTCAGGCTAAAGCCAAATCAGCAATATTGACATTGTGATGTTTACACTGAGCTAATAAAAACTCAGAGTTAAAGAGAATGTAAGCTACTCCATAATTTGCTTGTGTTTATTCTGTGGAAATAGTGGGCCAGACTAGCAACAATGCTGCTAAAAGCAAATTTTTTGTATAAAATATTTTATTTTGTGACCTGTGAATACAATTCCTCCCTAGCAAATTAACTTTTTAACCTATGATTTGTTTGTGCCTATGGATACACAAGTAAATATTTATGGATTCATAGTCAGTGTGTGTGTATATAGGCCCTGGATATCTATGAAATAGCAACATGCTTGTTTAAAAAATATAATGTTACCTTCCTTATTTTGTACATCGTATTTTATTTACTTTTAGCCGTTTGTGCATACTCTTTAAAAAAAAACAAAAAAAAACTACCTCATTATGTGTAAGCTTCCATATTCAATATCATCTTTCTTTTGGATGTTATGTATCTGAATGCATGTATGGAACATGTGAATAAAAACTCAGTTGTAATGTGCTTTTGATATCTTTGTTCTAAAAACACTCTTTGTTCTTAATCCCTGGATACGATTCAAAATCCTCCTCACCTTCAAATCACATTTGCCCTTGTTCCCCAGTTACTATTGGAACTGTGTCTTCCCTACATCTTACAGATGAGTGCAGTCTTTTGGGGACAGCATTCCACTCTACGACTTTTGGTCTTTGAAATGCTGTTTTATGTAAAGTGGAACTGGACTTGGAGTTGTGCCGGTGTCTTGGGGCGCTCTTACGCCCATCATACCTCTCTGTTCTGCCCATTCTCTAGCTAGATAAGCTTGAGTCATTACTTAGATATTATCAGTCCTTGGCAATTTTAAACATAACCTCCTGTTTTATTGTTAATTTCCCAATAAAGATTGTCATTCCTTTATATCTGGTTCGACCTGATATGTTGACATGTTCTCTTTTGAAGCTTGGTTCCTCCCAAGGTTTCTTCCTCCAGCTAACGGGATATTTCCTTGCCTCTGTTGCCTTTGGCTTATTCACTAGGGGCCAGGACCTGGATTCTGTAGAGCTGCTTTGTGACAACCTGGTTTTACAAATTTTTGTATAAATAGAATTTTATTGCATTGAATAGTCCATTTTTCATCCTGACCTAACCATTTCCTATGCACACTATATGCAGAAGTCCAGAGCTACATAATGGTGAAGTGTAACACTGTTGCATCCAGGCTAGGTTATATTTGCTGAATTTCTTGTGCAAAAATTTGTTTCACTATCCAGAACAGCTTGTCCATTTCCTTATTGCAATCATTCATTTATTAATTTGCTGTAACCGATTAGTCTTTACAAGGCTCACCACAGCTATTACTATATCTGCTCAGCTTAAAGTAAAAAAATCTGGCATTTTCATGCCCCTTTGTTGACATGTGTAGTTTAGACATCACTGGCCCAAAAACTGAATTTATCTGTTAGTCAAAAGGATGCAATTCCTCAAAAGATGCAGAGTGAATTTACTTGGTAGCCGCAGGCTATACATGACATAGATGGAAAGCAACTTAACTAAAACAGTTTTTCCAATTCACAGGACCTGTGGTATTGAAAAATATGTTGTCTACTGAAAGATGTAAACATTTTTTGCCCTTGACAGTGGCAATATCGATAATGCTGGAGTCAGATGACAGCATTTGCAAGGCCAATATGCCCATAAACTAATCAAACATGTTTTTATGTGCTGTGCACAAAAAATAAAAATGCATAAAAATCACAGATACTGCTAATTATTGATATACCTTTAGTTGATATTAGTGTTAAATGCTTTTCTCCCTACATAAACCACTAGGATTATGTGATCTAACTCAAGTTGGTGAAAGTTGAAAAATATTTTACTATATATTAATTTTATAACATTTTGGGAGTGTAAACAGGAGGATAACGAGGAGTGTGAGGTTTATGAACTTTGCTTTCCCTGCAAAACTATAAATAAACAATGCATAAAAATCTGTGTTGTTGTTAATCAGTTACATATCTCAAACTGTGCTATTAGTAACACAAAAAAATCCAGTAGCATTGAGAATATAGAAAATTGCCACTTTTGAGGTTGTTTTCTAAAAAGTGCATAGTGCAAACAAACTGGTATTTAAAGGATTAAAAAATAAAAAAGAATGGACATTTTATATTTATGACAAGTATTGATGTTAATTGAACACTTTATGCAGTAAAAATAGCAAAAAAAAGCCATAATTATAATAAAAATCACAGACTTAATCTGTTGGTGGCCATTTTTGGCCACGAGGATGCTGAAAGGGTAGCAAAAACATGGACGGCCAGAGGTTTAAAAAACACATGTGTTGTGGGGAGTCCCCTGGAACATGTCATCAGGCATTTGTCATAAATTAAACATTCATATGTGAAAATAAGCAAAATGCACCTCAAGGTTTTTGCTTTTGTTAAAGGAAGGGACAGTCGTTTTCACACACAGATTTGTTTTGGTTGACAGAAAAATGCAGATGATAGCCTGGATGGTGCTATTGAGCAAAGCCTTTTGAGCAATTTTTTATAACAATTTTACCAGACACATGTAAATTTACATGACACATAACACGAATAAATGGTAAGCCCTTACATATTTCTGTCCAGGCTCAAAAGACTGCAAGTCAGTTCAATATGTGACCTTCCAATGAACACAGGCAGTAGCATGTAGACATGACAAGACGCAGTTCAAGCAATTTCATTCAGCATCAATAATATCTTATAATCTGGATTCTGATTGCTGATAATACTTCTAGAATTGTACTTGTTATTTTTAATATATGTGGAGATTTTAGAACAGGTAAAATGCCGTATACCCTCTGATTACATAAACAACAAAAAATATTATGTGCCAAAAAACATTTATTTTTAACAACAAATAATAAATGGGCAAGGTATTATACAAACATTTAATCCAAAACATGATAGATGTAAATAAGTATAAATGTATACAAAGCATATGAAAAAACAAGTACTCATAAAAACACATTTCAAGTATGGTATTAGCAAAATACCTGACAGTTATAAGAACATGGCCTGCAGCATTTGCATTGTCCAACTACAGGCATTCTTTTGAACACACACTTTGCTGGAATTCTCTGCTTTTGCATACAAGGCTATTTATACAGACTGCTAAAGGCCAAAGGCCGGAGCGTATAAAGGCTGAAGACACAGTTCCATGATCAGGCAATATGTACATAAAATTAGGTTGGAATAAAAAACTAAGAGCACAGCTGACAATAGACACATTTTTCACCCAGGGCTCTTGTTGACATTTTATTAAAATATGTTCACTGTTAGTAATTTTTGCAAGATGATTCATTTAAATAAATAAATAAAGAAAAAAAACCCTGAGACGGACCTTGCTAAATGAGTTCAATACCTGCATAATGATTCATCACTACTCATTACTCCATTCACAGGTTGCTTCTTCTAGTTATTTAAACTTTGACAGAAAACCTCTAACCTTCCTCAGTTAACTAATCTATCTAACCAATATTACACATATACTAACCAATATTACACATATAATTTAAGATCAACATCTATGTATACATAAAAAAAAAGACATAATAGAACAATATATCACATTTCTTATCAAATAAATAATTTTAAACATACAGACTAATAAACTTTACATTGGGATTTCATTCAGAAGTATTATATAGTTTATAGGAGATTTGGACTGCTTGATTAATCAAATTTTATTTGCTGTGAGCCATTAAGATAATTGTTGCTATACGTGACAATACCTCTGATTCAACCATCCACTAAAAACGTATAAGGGTTTTTGACATGTTGCTGTACAGAGCAGATAAAGCCAGACAAAGATAGCCAAATATAGGAATGGCATGTGTGTCATGTCCATTTTTTAAAATAAAATGTAATGTACATATCACATTAAAACATCAGTGTCAGAAACAAAATATCTTACTTATTTTGCTTTAATTTTATTTTTCAGTAGGTTGTGGAAGAGCATGTTCCTACATAGTTCATCTTATTTATATTGACACTTATTTGTAAGTTAAAACATCTGTTAAAAAGTTAAGAATTTTAAGTTCAGTAAATAATTTATGCTTCCAACGTGAATAAGCTACTGTGATAATGGTGATTATGATTTGTGCCATTATCAAGCAGCCCTATTTGAGATTGTCCAATGTTGTCCATGTAAGATTGTCACTAAAGATTGTCAAACTGATACAACCCCAAATTGTTTATTGATAATTATTGCAGGGACAAAGTTTTGTAGCGTTTTCTTTCTTTGCTCACATTTACTAACTGTAGTGTCCTATTTCTAAGGGTTTGTTTGGTTGAGCACTTTGATTAAAAGGCCTTACTGGTGGCAAACATGACCAGCCTACATCTTGCTGATTGTAACTTCATCTCTCTGTATTTTAACTCTCTTGCTGGTGTGGTGTTGTAGTTTTATTCTCTTCCCTCCTCTTCTTTGGAACCCCAGAGAAAAGAGAACCATCCTTGGTTGGTCTGCTTTCCAGTGCTGCTTGCTTTTCTTATCTCCTGGAAACATCAAGACATATGAATAATATACGCTGAGGAAGACTCTGTTAGAGACGATACAGGACTTGCCACAGTCATATAATAATGTTTTTGCTAGCTACCTTTATGTTTTGCAAAGATTGTATGATTAATGAACCAACAGAAATGGCAAAAATGTTAAAAGACATTTAATAGTTTGTGTTTTTTACTTCTTTCAGAAATATTGAGTTATAGTATTTAGGAAATCTCTGCCACTGATGCTGTCATCAGCCCATAATATCAGCTTATCATATAAGTAGCAGCACCAGGATCTCTTATTATGAGTTTTACAGGAACTCACCCCTCTGTCTAGCCAGGTATCAAATTCATCACTCATCCTCCTCAGTTGCCGCCCATATTTCTTGGCTTTCCAAAGAGCAGCAGGAGCTGAATGGGATCGGCCTCGGAATGGAGGTCCGTCACCAGTCCCACCATCTTCTGCTGAAGCCCTGTCCTCATTGTCCTGCCAGCGGCTGACCATGTAAACCTGAGACTCAGAGTAGAGTCGCACCCGACCCCCGACCTCTGACAGCTCACCTAGGTGATCATGTAATTACAACATTGATTATTTGTTAATATGTGATTTTTAAAATAAAACACGTTTTCATGTTAATGTATTTTGTACTGTAAACGGTTTATCTCGAATGTCTTTGGGATTTTTACAGTATTTATGCCAGTGTACCCTTAGCCTCAATACCTGACTGCTTGAAATGCAGTGAAGGTGTGGTTAATTTATACCTGAAGAATTGTCGCTAGGCATCCTCTGCTCACTGTCTGAAGATTTATCACTCTGGACTATCTCTGAACATCTCGACTTCTCTTGGTCCCCCATCATACCGAGATCATCCATTTCACTGCGTACTGTCTTTGCCACTGTGAAAGCTGTAGAGGGTTATACGTTAACTCCTCACGTATGGTAATGGATTAAAATACAGAACAATTTAATAACAGTAAAATAATCCAGCACCACAGTTCCAGGCATCACAGTTCTTCAGAGCATATTTAAAAACCTACCTGGAGTTCTGGAGGATTGCCAGCACAGTGAGTTCAAAAGAGTTCCTTCCCCTTCAATCAATCTTTTGGTATTAATTAATTTTCTATATTTTTCCTCGTCACAGTTAAAACGAGCTCTCCTCAGGTTCAAGAAATATTGATTGCTCATTGCATGCGACACACCCAAACAACAAAGGCCAACATGGCTAATTTGCAAGTTTCAAATCTAACGACGTTATCCCGCCGTCTACCGATGACATCGCCGTTTCGAAATAAAGAACAAAATAGAACACTTTCCGCGACATTTAGCCGAACTGATTGTCTTCGCATGGAGAAAATGCCGCCGCTGCTTTATTTTCCTATTCGTTTGTGTCTTTCGCAACAACGTAGATGATCTCATTTCAGACGCCTCTGTTGTTCTCGCCCGACGAGGCTCGTAGGAGCGTTTTCGCCCCTCGTCCAATAATGCTCCGCCGTGCTCTCCCGAACAGCCAATCAGAGGCCGCTGCTAGGGTGTTTTGAGCGTTCTTTCGTCCAACGTCACTGTTGCGATAGGGCTTCACAGCTCATGTGGTCGCGTGACTTGTTTACTCTCAGCACACTGTCCACGGAGCGGACCCCTCCTGCAGGTCAGGGGGGCTTCTACCGACACTGTCACCAAAACCTAATGTTCCGTGAAGGGACGTTTTGATTAAAAAACGGCAGATATCATGTTGAACATATCTGTCCCTCAGTGGACAGCTCAGTCATATTCAAAACAAAAGCGAAAGGGACTGCTTCTACTTTTGTTGTCAAAAGGACTGAACTGTACACTGTAGCGCAGATGTGTTCAGTATGATATTTGCTGTTTTTTGTTTGAATCAAACGTTGCCTGTGTTTATCAAAACGACTGTAGATTAAACAAAAAATCACACAAGCAAGCAAGCAAACAAATAAAGAAAGCAGGGTAAGTCAAGCCTGTTTCTGAAAGAGAGGTAACTATTACTCAGAGTCAGTTACCGTGCTAACTTACTCAGTGAACCTAACCTGGGGGGGTATTTTTCGTACGTCGCTTGACACATCCGGGATAAACTGTCACATCCAAGATGAGATCATCTTGCTAATTACTAATTACGATGCGGCTAGTTTGGTTCTTCGAGCACACCTGTTGTTGATGATTAGTATGGCTGGATAGAGTTGTCTAGGATTACTGCGTTCCTGCGTTGGTGTAGAAGGCGATATGTATCGAGAGTAGAAACACTGATCACAACCCTTTCGATAGGTTGCAAAAATGGCACAAGAGCCAGCTCATTTTTTTCTCAAGCAGAGCAAGAGCTTTTATAAGAGGGTTTCAAACTTTAATAAAGATTAAAATAAATAAATTAAAATAATAATAATAAAAAAACTTAAATAAAGATAGCAGAAAACTCAGCAAATGCTGCAAAAACCAAGAGAGAAGGCTGGTAAAAAGTAGCGATATATATCTATATAAGGGGTGAGAATTTAACGCGTTAATTGCAAATTATTAATTTAAAAACATTATGCATTTAATCATTGAATCACTTTGGTCAATGCATGGTTTACTGGTAGACCGATTACATGAGTGCAGAAATATGGAAGAATCGGAATATAGGGTGCGTGGTATGGTGGCGCAGGGGCTGTATATGCCATGATCTCATAACCAGAGTGTTTTGGGTTCGATTCCCGGTTTGAGCAGAATTACTCTGTGTGGAGCTTGCATGTTCTTTCCGTGACTGTGTGGGTTTTATAATTTAAAGACAATTTGAAAATGTATATTAAATGAAAAAGTATTTAAACTAGCACTTCAATCTGCCCAATTTTAGGCAGGTATATAATGTTTGTGTTTCTGTTTCGAATTGAAAAGCAGTTAAATTTTTTTCTTTTAATTTTCAGAAATTAAAAGAGCTTGATTTTACCATGATTCTGTCACTCACTAAAATTCTTTTAAAGTAAAAAAAAATATTTGCGCTTTGAGGCAAATTTTTTTCTGCGATATATATGCAAGATTATTTGAATCATTCCGTGTGAGTCCGTCCGCGTCGCTCATGCTCTTTAACCAACCAGATGTGACCGCGCCATTTCAGCCAATCATAACCCGCCAGGAGCGCTGCCTAAGTACTGTTTACATGAAATAAATCTGCTCCCGAGCAGGATTGAGATTACGGACATGTTGCTATGACAGCAAATCCGAGATGTGCATCGAAGAACGAAACAATCCAAGATCAGGACAAATCCACAACAATCAAATCCAGCTAACTGAGTTAGCGACGCACGAAGAATACCCCCTGGAGCAGGTTTAATTCCCTAAACTCTGAGTTTCTGTCTCCACCCCTTTTATTTAAAGACGAAGCGGTATTTCTCGCCTTAGCCTTAGTCATTCATTTCCCACATTTCAGTCATTGAAAGAGCACAATTTAGAGAATGGCTTGCCATCGGCCGAGGATTGTGAGACCCAGAGACGATTTTTTGTATTTTCCCTATTCATATTTGTTTGAGCGTTACCGTATTTCGTTGCAATCAATTACATAAATCCATAATTTAATCCGACCTTACATCTCTAACACCACCCTTCGTGACCGTGCTCTTACATCTGAGCAGATACTATGTGCAGCTTTACGTTTCTTTGCTAATGGAAGCTTTCTTTACAATATCGGGGATGCGGAGCATATTAGTAGGGCTACTGTATGCAGAGCTGTACGGAAAGTGTGCCTCGCTCTGAAACGCTTTCTGCACGTTTTTGTAGTGTTTACTGGCCACAAAACCCCGGGAATTATCAAAGAGCAGTTTTATAGAATTGCTGGTATGTATTTAAAAATGTATATATATATATTAATCATTGAACACACATGTTCAGTTAATAACATATTGCTACGACCTCTAAAAGTAACCTAATATTTAAAATTCCCTTCAGGATTTCCCAATGTGGTTGGATGCATTGTTGGCACACATATACCCATCATTGCACCAACTGAAAATGAAGCCGACTATGTGAATAGAAAGTCAGTCCACAGTATTAATGTGCAGGTACACAGAGTTACATGCAATTTGCAATGGTGAAACACCACATAACAATAGCCTACTACATCTCATTTCATATGTCTTATTCTTTCCACTGTGAAGATCATATGTGATGCTGCACATGTTTTCACCAATGTTGAGGCCAAGTGGCCCGGCTGCGTTCATGACTCACAAATATATCGTGAGTCTACCCTAAACAACAGACTGCAAAGTGGTAAGTACATGTGTGCACTACACACTTGGGCACTAACAAATGTTGTTGTTTTTTACAGGAGAGACAGATGGCTTTCTGCTGGGGGATAGGGGTTATCCATGCCAGCCTACACTGCTAACCCCTTACCCAGAACCTGAACAAGGCCTACAGCAGCGATTCAATGTGGCACACAACAAAACTAGAGGCAGGGTGGAAATGACTATAGGCTTGTTGAAAGCACATTTCCTGTGCCTACGTCACCTCAGGGTAACCCCTGAGAGAGCCTGCGACATCATTGTGACATGTGCAGTTCTCCATAATATTGCCATTTTTAGAGAGATAAACATTCTGCCCTACACTTACCCAGAGACCCAGAGGAAGACCCCATTCACCCTGCAAATTTTCAGGCTGGAAGGGTGGTCCGAGACCTTATATGCCACGATTCTTTCTCTGATTAAATCAGCCACCACCACAAAGAATTTAAGAAATAAACACAAGTCACAAAAATTGATTTGGTCTTCTTTATTTCCTACAAATTAAATAAACAACTGTTATTTTTTCTATGTGCTGTCCAAACTTTTACATAATCCACTAAACACAATACACAACTTACCTGTAGTGTTGAGTTTCAGGATCTCGATTTCCAGGTCAGACTTTAGGACCAGTCGATCCAAGTATATAATTTCCTTATTGTTGTTTTCAATTTGTTTCAGCAGATGAAGTCCATATAACTTCTTTACTGGTAACTGACAATACAGTAGTTTAGTTTTTTTAATGTTGCACATGAATTCCATTGTATAAAACTCTGGCATTCACTGTACATCACTGAACTATGTTCATCTGTGCAGCAGAAGAAGTTGATGGACACTCCTCCTCCTCTTCCTGTTCTTCCTCACTCTGAAGGGCGGTGATGGGGGAAGACAATATACATTTATACTTACATTCTATAAGTTACTGAACACAAAAATGTCAAAATGTGATTAAAAAGATTGTTTGATGTCAACAGCACACTTCATAATATTACTTAGCCTACTTAATACACCAGAAATGATGACACTCACAACTGCCTGGGGTTTTATTAAGACAGGAGGCTCCAAAAGGCAGATATTGCCATCAGAATCTATTGAGAGCAATGCAAAAATGACAGTAAATAAGACTGGTTCATCAGAGCCAGGCACTCCCCCACGAAACAACTCTATCCAGCCATAATAATCGTCAACAGCAATTGTGCTCAAAGAACCAAACTAGCTGCATCGTGATTAGCAAGATGATCTCATCTTGGATGTGTCAAGCCTCTTAGGAAGAACAGGCTCCAGGTGTTTTCGAATTGGATTGGATTTGATGTAGATCTATAGTTCAATCCTCATTGCACTGCTGCCCTCTAGTGACCTCTACATATCAATCATTACAGTTTTAAAAAATGTTTTTTGTACTGATGGGAATTTTGAATAATTGATGGTGACCCACTGGATCACAGTGAGATCATAAACATCTTCAAACACATGGCTCACAGAAGAGTACTGTTTTATTTAGTTTTAAGGATACCCTCTATATATTTATTATCTATATAAAAGTTATTCATTCTAATTAAATATAATATAAGAATATTATTGTGTGGGTTTTTTTGGTGGTGGTGGGGGGTGTTCCTTGGAGGGGCTTGGGGGGTACCCGTTTTTTCAGTTTCAGCACATGCCCCTCAAAATATCTGTGCACGGCCCTGATTAAAGTAATGTTTTAAAGCACCATTCCAAAGGACTGTTTGAAGTAGGGAGTGAACTGGGAACATAGGAAGAAAGTGTTTTTTTTTACCTTTCTCTGCAATATGACATATTTAATGTTAGTAAACTTTGTAAATTTAGCAGTGCTTACATGCTCAATCAAGTTTTTATTTCCAAAAGTATGATTCTTTTCATGGCTGTAAATGGTGGCATAACAAAATGCACAGAAATATCACTAGACGTTTTTTGTAGACTTATGGTTGGTTGAACAGTTTAGTTATATGGAAAATATTCAATTATGCGACCTCCCTGAAATGAGTTTTGCAGGTTGGAATGTCTGCATACCCCTGTTCAAGCAATCGTTCTCCTCATCTCCATCTGCAGCCCACGCTGCTGTCGTGGTCCTTAAAGCCGATGCCTAAATAAAACCTCTCCTACTGAAATCAGTGACGGAAAATAATTTATTCGCTCTCTTTTTTCTCTAGTTGAATGAATACAGATGCCTGCACATTTGGCCGATTATTCATCCGAACAGATTCTTTGCAATAACTCGATTGAGCCGATTCACTGAGCATAATTGAATCGACCTTGTCAGGTATACGAGACGCTTCGATTCCTGTTACAGGTTAAATATATCCGATAAAGCTCTATAATAAATAAACAATTACCATTAAACCAGTGACCACAAAAATAGCGCAAAATACATTACATTTTCCTATTTAAAATTGTGAATGCCTCTTTCTTACTGTTTGTTTAATTAGTGCATCTCGTCTGTAACTCAATCAGTCGGTGGAAAAATAGATACCCCAGAGGAATCGGTTCTGTAATCTTGAAGGGATGAGAATGAGGATGACTCGAATTCTGAACCAATGAATCGTTTAGTTTGTTGAACCGGACAGTTCAGAAGCATCAGCTCTGTGAGGTGAATCATTACTACCACCGCTGCACCTGATTATCGGTTTGTTTCATTTAGCCAGGTCTCCACAGATGCTGCTGCCCACCATGTCGTCGGCCAGAGATTTCGCCTCCACGTTCCTTGTCCACCTCAGCGGAGACAGAGCTCGCGTTTCTCCCGTGGCATTCTCCTTAAAGACGCCCTTTCAATAAGAAGGCGTTTTTACTTTGCATGACATTTTGTTCGTTTTGGAAATCGTCAGCGGTTGATGCCATTTCAGGCATTTACATCTCTCATCCCTCAGTGAGTAGCTGCGTTTTTCTGCCGTTTTTAAGCGTTAAGATAATACAGAGCTCATTTCAAGCTCTGCTCTAGCGTTAACTACTGCGTTTTTTGTGGGGGGGCTTCATCTCCGGGTTGATCAAGTCTAGAGCTTCTAGGTTAAGTTTGTTTGGCACATATGAGCTCGGCCTTATTCACCTTTCATCTGAAAAGCTGCTAACGCAGATAAACGTTCAAAAGGTCCTGCAGATCTGAGATGGGCTGTTGAGGAGCGAGTGGGGAGCCACCCGAAATCCCTTTGCGGCGCATCAGCACAGCATCTCCTCAGGAGGAGAGCATCCCCACACAGTGAGTACAGTCAGGTGGCCACAGAGGTTTTGAATCTCCGTTTTTGCCCTTTGAGCGCATGTTCCTGGCTTGACTTTAATTGAACTTGTTGAATGATGGGGGAATATCCAGCCCAAAATCGTGGTGTAAGTTGAAGGATGGTGAAATGTAAAGTAATTGTCGGGATGTGAAGGAATTTTCTTGTACGTTTTCATTGAGCTCTGTTGCATGCTATTCACAGTAAACCATGAAGTATAACAATGTAGAATTGCATGTGGCTTCCTGTTACTGCAACTGTGATTTTGTCTTTGCAGGAGGAAAGCTCAGTTCCTACAGATTGTAGAGTCCCCGAAATCAACCTCCGATAATCAGAAGAATCCTCTGTTCTATATATCACTTTCTTTCTCTGTCTTTCAGAAGCAGGTATGTTCATACTCATATGATTCAGAGTTGTACATGACTGTCCACTGTTCACTACGAAACCAAACCCCTTAATTTTACCCCTTAATATAACCTTAATTTTTACCTTAATTTCCAAGAAAGTA
>JBBKCR010000022.1:5790632-5810847 GCA_037577295.1 Ladigesia roloffi
TGAGGAAAAAATGTCACCTTAGACTTGGATGCCCTGGGGGTAAACAAATAAACATCAAATTTTCATTTTAGGGTGAACTATCATTTTAAGTCTTATTTGACAAACAGAACTTTCTCAGTCAGCTTTTTTGGCTCAGAATTACAATCTGCTTCTTTGCCTTGCGGCGTTCCACAGGGCTCTATTCTAGGGCCACTGTTGTTTTTATTGTATTTATTGCCTCCGGGTTCCATTCTTAGAAAGCATGGGATCTCTTTTCATTGCTATGCTGATGACTATAAAATTTATTTCCTACTGAAGCAGAACGATGGCACTTCCATAAAACAATTCCTGGCCTGTCTAGATGACATTAAAGACTGGCTGGCTTTGAACTTTTTGAATCTTAATGAGAAAAAAAACAGAGGTTCTTTTACATCACTGTAAAGTTTTGAAAACAAACAACAAACAATAAATAAATAAGTAGATTGATCAAGGGCAGTGTCAGTTGTAGACCAAAATTACCAGGTGGTTCAAGGGGGGCCAGTGTGTTTTTAGGGGGGCATATATAACCAGTGTGTGAACTAAGGGGGGTGTTGCGTGTGTGCCTGTCTAGAACACACGTAGCAATAGTTCTGTTCTTCGAGCCAGCGCATCTCACGATAAGATATTTATATTTAAATCTTTGGCTGTTAAGTGCAGGGGCAATTCTACAGGGGCCCTGGCCTCTCCTGGCCCCATGTAGAACCGCCTATGATCAGTGTATTGCTATTTGCATCAAAAGTTTGTATTTTCTATAGGCAATCAAACCATTGCCGGGTGTATAGTATGGAACTCAGACATGGGGGGGAGACAGGGAGAAGAAGGGAGATGGGGGGGGGTGATGAAGTGGGGGTTGGATGTGTAGAAGCGAAAAATGCATTATCTAACATTAATTTTTTAATCAGCTGCAGTCGGGGAGAGATTCAGTTTTACTACTTTATAACATAAAGAAGCATGGCCTAGGAGAGAGTGGCCTTCTCTCTGTCTCCCAAAGATTTTCTGGTCACTAATATACCACTTCCAGAGTAACACCTCCTTCCGTTACATCACATCAACTTCTGTCTCAGAAACCAATCAGCAAGTGTTTAAGTCTTTCTGTTTTCCATCCTCTGTCCTAAATGTCCCCTTTGTTTACTTATACACTGACCAGTTATTTTACTTAACAGCTTGTTTCACCCTTTAACCTACTCCCATCATCTCTGGCAATTTTAAGGCCTGTTTATTACTTTATTGCCCGATGGCATGTTCTGTGCCTATCCTAGTTCAGACCCTAAATGGTCACTAAGTAACAGATGCTGACCAAGAAACATGTTCCAATGACAATTTGGCTTGTCAGAAGTACAAGTAGATTAAAGACTACATTTAATCCTTAATATATTCCCGTTAAAAATCTGAGCAGAAATAAATAATATGTAAAATATGTTGGGCATTTTTCTGCTCATTGGAGGGCTCACTTAAGGTGGTTGGAGTGGCACATAAATATTGAGTGGCATGAAATAAAGAGGAACGAGGGAGGAGGGCAATAGAAATATTTACTGCATAGCTTTTGCTTGACAGTGTTCTCACATAACCCTCAAATGATGCAGCGTACACACATCTTGCTGTCAGTTCTGTGATGCTTCAATTCATTGTACGCCAGAAGCTGTCACATTAGAGTGATGAGTGTCTTAGTGAAGTCGGGTGACCTTTGCTTTATTGCATGTTTATAACTGTAACATGAGATGATGGAGAAATGAATGGCTGGAAAGGACCATGGAAAGAGGAACAGAAGGAGTGTGGGATTTGTAAGCAAAGAAATGGAAAAAATGACAATCGACTGCAGAGGAAATATTTAAGATTAGATTTGGTAAAGGGCATTTTAAAGACTTTTCTGTCTGTAGTCCAAAGGATCTAGCATGCATACAGTTTTTATTATTGGTGTAAATCTCTGACTAATAGTTTAATTCCACTGTGATTCTTAAGTGAACATTTTACTGCATCATGAAAACATACACCATGGTTATAACACTTAATAGCAGATTATTTTCCCTGCGGAGGTTTGTAAGGTAAGCTTTTATGTGATCTCACACTAATGATAAGGAATGTAAGAGAAGATGGCAGTCCCTCGAAAAGAGCAGGAAGACATGAAAGCAGCTGAAACCACAGTTACACAGAACAGTAAGCAATAAACTACAACACAGCCATCTCTATTGCTATGTTCCCCTCAAACCCTGCAAATAATATTGCACACACATTTTTAGACAAATCATAAATTTTGTGTGGCAGTGGACTCCTTTTAGATGATGGGGGGAGGCCATGATCATGAACTGACTTCTTTACAAATCATCTGAGGAAATGGGGTGATGAAGGTAAAACATAAACATTTCAACGAGACATCTAGTTCTTAGATGTTAATCCCTTTGATTGATTGGAGAGGCTTTTCCAGATTTTCTGCCTAATTCTCACCCACTAGCTAAGAGTCCCTCTGCCACATGATACCACCAATAGCACAATAGACGGGTTTGAAATAAACATTTGAACTGTTAGTATATTTAATAGCAATGAATACCTTCTGAATATTTTCTTAATGTATAGTAAAACTAAAATGATTGCATTTACAGCATTTGGCATATTTAATTGACTGTTGTAATAAAACTAGGGCTGGGAATTTAACGCGTTAATTTTTAAAAATGCAATTAACGCTTTAAGCTCTGCCACTAGTTGGCAGGCATATAGAACCTCAAGTCAAGACCAAAAATAAATTATCTTCCAGTCCGCAGCGCGAGAGGAACAGGTTCAGGGACAGGTTGTTGGCTCTGCATCAGTCCGTCAGCCATTTCACCTCCTCTCTGTATGTTGCCTCACCTTTCCCACTGATCAAACCCACCACAGTTGGGTCATCAGCAAACTTGATAATGTGGTTCGAGCTGTGCATTGCTGTGCAGTCATGTGTCAGCAGCAAGAAGAGAAGAGGGCTGAGCATGCAGCCCTGGGGGGCCCCGGTGTTGGTGCTGGAGATATTGTTCCCGATCTTGACTGACTGAGGTCTCCCAGTCAGGAAGTCCAGGACCCAGTTGCAGAGGGAGGTATTTAGGCCCAGCAGTCTCATCTTCCCAATCAGATGCTGAGGAATGATGGTGTTGAATGCTGAACTGAAGTCTATGAACAGCACGGTGTGAGTGCGATGGGACGATAGTCATTGAGGCAGGACACTGAGGATTTCTTTAGCACAGGGACAATGGTGGTGGATTTGAAGCATGTTGGGTTGACAGTGGTGCTCAGAGAGATGTTGAAGATGTTTGGGAGAACATCTGACAGTTGTTCTTCACACCCTCTGAGCCCACAACCAGGAATGTTGTCAGGTCCAGCAGCCTTCCGTGGGTTGACTCTGAGCAGAGTTTTCCTCACATCAGCCATAGTCAGACAGAACACTTTGTCTTTGGGAGGTGGGTTGGTCCTCACTGCGGTGTTGTTATGGGCTTCAAACCGTACGTAGAAGTTGTTCAGCATGTCTGGAAGTGAGGCCTCACTATCACAGGCAGGTGGAGATGCATTGTAGTTAGTGATGGTCTGAATGTCCTGCCACTTGCATCATACATCCCCAGTGTCTATGAAGTGACTGTGGATTTTCTGAGCATGGGCGTGGGCACGCTTCGCTGTTCTGATGGCCTTGGACAGGATGGCCCTTGCTGTTCTCAGGTCATCCTCATCACTTGATTTAAAGGCGGTGTCTCGTGTTCTCAGCAGCATGCGCACTTCTGCAGTCATCCACGGCTTCGGGTTGGGGCGAGTGGTGATGTTCTTGGAGACTGTGAAGACTCCAGAGCCAGCCGTCACCAGCCCAGAGGCAGCCAGAGCCTGTTGTCCCAGGTGCAGTCCCAGCTCGGACCCCAGAACCTGTTGTCATCGGTCCAGTCCCAGCCCGGACCCCAGAGCCTGTCGTCATCCGTCCGGTCCAAGCCCGGACTCCAGAGACTGTTGTCGTCGGTCCGGTCTCAGCCCTGACTCCAGAGCCTGTCGTCGTTGGTCTGGTCCCAGCCCGGACTCCAGAGCCTGTCATTGTCGCCGGCCCCTCGGCCGTCTGGTCCCCAGGGCCCTTCTGCATGTCTGCTTCGCTCCACAGGGCCTTGACTCACCTACCAGCCTCGGTGTTGGAACCTTGGCTCTAGCCGGCTCCTCCTCCTCCGCCACCTCCCTGGGTAGTGGATTCTGTGCTTGCCCTTGACATCCCTTCCCAGGATGGGATGGGCTGTGAGGTCGGCCTTGGCGACCCGGAGTTATGCCTTTGGGGGCGGGGGTACTGTCATAGTGCCGGTCTGCGACCTCCAGGGGTCGCTTTGAGACCATGAACGCGAACCCCCACCTACATTGCCAGCAACCATGGGAGGTCGCTATGGTTGGTCCTTAAGAACTTTTCCCAACCATCATGCACCTTGTTATTCCTTTAATTAATTCCCTCACCTGGTTCTGGTTTCTGTTATTAGTTATCCCTGATAATTGGTCATTTGTTTCCTTCCCAGCACTATATATGTTCTCCCCTTCTCCCTTCCCCCTCACGGGAACATAGTACTTACTTGTTTTGCGTTTGCCATGGTCCTCGATCCACTTTTCTGCTTTCTTAGTAAAAATAAAGTAAATCCTTACCTGATACCAGCCCACAGATCTCTGCTAGCTTCATGTGCGGGGGGATATATGACAGTCAAGATCTCTATTAAAATTATCTATTAAAGGGCAACTGGCAGGCTTAAGCCTGTGACACCTCATCATTTTTTATTTTTTTTAATAACACTTGGTTCCAAAAGACAAAATATGTGGTTCATGTCTTTTGTTTTGTGGAACCTAAGTTGAATTGTGTAAAACCTGAGTATAGTGTTCTAAATAGCCTGGAAGCATAAGGACCAAACATTTAATGAGCTACCGTATTTTTCGGCCTATAAGACGCACTTTTTTCCCCCAAAACTGGGGGAGAAAAGTTGCTGCGTCTTATACGACAAATATACATTTTGCCTGGATTAAAGCTGCACGTCGTAACTTTGTGTGGTGCTTGCTCGCAATCCTCTTTTTATTCTGTGAGTGCTGCAGGCTGGGCTTGTGGTATGTTATGCGGGCTGTGGAGACTTCGCTGACCCTCATGACAAAAACGAGACGAGAGGCGTTAATGCTGGCCATGTGACGATAACGAAACTAAATTTATAATGTATTTTTGTTGACAAATAAGAACGAGACTAAATGTGGTTTACAGTATAAAACTGTGCTAAAGTGTCTCTTCATTTTCATTGACTAAAACGAGATGAGACGTTATGTATCTAGAGTGCACGAAGTTTTGGGACACCGTTTTTCTAGATATTCCTCCTTGAAAATTGGGTGCGTCTTATATTCCGGAGCGTCTTATAGGCCGAAAAACACAGTACTTGGTTAATTACGAATTAGATGATGTTTAAATTTTAAAGCCAACTTTAAAATGAGCAAACAAATATTCATGTTTAATTATGAGACCTAATAGATGAGAATTTTGTGAATGATTATTTCAGAATCACAAAATAAATACAAATGTTCTTTACCATATTTAATTAGTCATATATATTCAAATTCCTTAGTGCCCAGGCAAGGATATTGTTTAGGTTTTACACTTTACCAGATATAAATTGACTACTGATGGCCACATTGATGACATGGCTCTTTCACCAGGGTTGCGGGGAACAGTCCTGGTATAGATATAAATACATTTTGCATCATGTCCAGCAGTAGTGGGGGAGAATGTCTCATACTGGCTGAGGGTGCCATGCCCAGGGTCAGAAGGAAGGGAATGTAAAACAAACAGTAATTTCATCAAGGTCACAACATTGAAATGAGGAGTCATTGGAGCATTAAGAGAGAGGCTGATGAGGATGTCACATCAAACATACAATCAATAAAGGCGAGTGAACGATGCCCAGTGCACTGAGAATGTTGCAGGGCCATGGAAGCTGAACCCATTGACCCTTTATCATTTATTAATATTAGCAAATTTTGTTTCTTTACTTTCATAAAATGTACTTGAAATAAATTTCATATCTATAGACCTCTGGAATTATGAATCTTTTTTCAAATATATCCAACACACACCCCAAATGCTAAAGTGTCTTTGGTTCAATACTCCAGCCCTGGTTAGCATGGGCTATTTTAGTGGTTTTGTTTTTCAGCTTAGTGACCTTTTTCACCTTAGTGACCTTGTAAATCAAATAATTTGGACATGAACCGACTCCTTAGTGGCCTTGATAATGCTGAACATGAACAAATCTCCTCATTGTCTGAGGAGAGACTCAAATGTGACTCAGTTGCAAGTCCATGACCCAGCTCCTTATGTAAAAATGTTAGGAAGTAGAAGACACATCTGCCCAAATGATTGTCACTGTTTCAGGGCACTCTTTCAGTCATGGCATACAAAATAAACAGAGGACAGAGAAGAAAGCAAAGAAATTGTGCCTAAGGGTGATAATAGATTTAGTGTAATTAAAAAGTTAAAAATACTTTTACCACAGTAATCCTGTAATATTGAAACACCTTCAATTGGTATATGCCAAATCGTTTGCCAATTTCTGGGCTGTAATCAAACCTGAAATGTATCTATAATTAACGTGTATTTAAATCTCAGTAGTTCTCAGTCTTGATGAGCTGGATAAGCTGGTCTGCACTGTCTGCATAAGGAATGATCTTGCATGCCTGACAGAAAACTGCTTAGAATAGGCACTGACATATTAAAAATGGAGGAAAGAATATAGTAGAAAAGCTCATTTTAACAGACAAAATCCATTTTAACTGTGAGAATTGTCAAAATAAAAATGATATTTTCAAATATTTATTTTTGATCATTGAAAATATTTTTGTTTCATTTTGTAAAACATTGTTACAAAATGAGACACATGTTTTGGAGTTAAACTTTTCCTGTATGTATTGGATATGCTTTGCCCATCCTAATCAAATTAGCATGTGCGATTTGATGGGTCAATAGACACTCATTTGTTTCTTTAATTTTTGTAACTAATATTTCTGATAGTATTGTTTAACTTATTATTAATTTTCTATTGATGTATGTCTCTTTGTATTGTCTAACCCAAGCTATGCAATATAATGTCCACAATTCAAAGTCCAAAGAAAAAGTGACTGCTTTTTGAGTGTCCAGGGCCTGGACAGTAAGGTTTAGACATGCTCTTATCAGCTAATACACTGATCAGACGGGTGGTCACAGAGTACTGTGGAGAAAGTCAAATGTTCAGAACTTTTCTCATGTACTCAAATACATCTCACTAGCCCGAGGATGCAGCCTTAAGCCTCCCAGCCTGGAGACAATATCTTATTTTATAGAGAGATGCTTGGGAATTAGGAACAACTGAACAGGGTGAAAACATCCTCAGAGGATATTTGGGAGGCAGATAGGGAATAATCTAGAATGTATGACATTTTTATAAAATATTGATATTCAGTACATGTTGGCAAATTATGTAACACTGTACTCACAGAATGCACAGTTGGATCAGCTTCTTGAATTGCAAAAATGATTTTAGCAGCTAGAAACAAACTAGAAACAATCCAGAAGTAATTAGATTAGGCTTTCTGAGAAATTTCAGTGAATATTAAATTATCAAACCTTATGGTATAGTTATGAGTGAGGGTTGCCTGTCCACATTGAGATAGAGACTGACATTTTGAGGATTTCCTTGTAGTAACACCTATATTAAACCCATTAATTAGTGGATACACTGTATAAATATATTAAAATATTGTCATTTTCTGTTCTTGTTTATTTTCAGAGCCACAGTGAAACTGATTTGAGAGATCTCTCCTTTCATTGGATTCCATCATTGATTGAGCAAAACAATGATTAATATCCAGCTCAATTGTGTCCCTCTCTCCTTTGCTACCTACCTGTCTACAGCCTCTCTCTTCCTACTGGATCTTATCAAGCCCTCACAGGCTGGCTCTGATATGTACCAGAGCAGTCCAGGGAACTGCTCTGGCACGTACAGCTGCTCTGAGGGTGTAGTGCTGCCTGTGTGGAATCCTCAGAACCCCTCGGTTGGTGACAAGGTGGCCCGTGCTATTGTCTACTTTGTTGCTCTTATCTACATGTTCTTGGGAATGTCCATCATTGCAGACCGCTTTATGTCTTCCATCGAGGTCATCACCTCACAGGAAAAGGAGATAACAATCAAGAAACCAAATGGAGAAACCACTACAGCCACTGTACGCATCTGGAATGAGACAGTTTCCAACTTGACCCTCATGGCTTTGGGATCTTCAGCTCCAGAAATTTTGCTGTCTGTGATCGAGGTTTGTGGGCATAATTTTGAGGCTGGTAATCTTGGTCCAAGCACTATTGTGGGTAGTGCTGCCTTCAACATGTTCATCATAATTGCCATCTGTGTCTATGTGGTGCCTGATGGAGAGGTGCGAAAAATTAAACACTTGAGAGTTTTCTTTGTGACAGCTGCATGGAGCATCTTCGCATACATCTGGCTCTACCTGATCTTGTCTGTTTTATCCCCTGGTGTGGTGGAGGTCTGGGAGGCTGTGTTGACCTTCCTCTTCTTTCCTATTTGTGTGGTCCAGGCCTGGATTGCTGACCGCCGCCTCCTGTTCTACAAGTATGTCCACAAGCACTACAGAACCGACAAGAACCGTGGAATCATCATTGAGACAGAGGGTGATGGCACGTTCACCAAGATGGACATGGAGATGGATGGGCAGGGGGCCAACTCCCACCACAAGGAGGTGTTAGATGGCATGCTAGTGGGCATGGAGGAGGGTGGAGTTGGAGGAGCAGGTGGAGAAGAAGAAGAGGCAAGGAGGGAGATGGCACGTACCCTGAAGGAGCTGAAGCAGAGGCATCCAGAAAAGGACATGGAGCAGTTGATTGAGATGGCTAACTATCAGGTTTTAGTTCAGCAGCAGAAGAGCAGGGCTTTCTACCGCATCCAGGCCACACGCATGATGATTGGGGCAGGAAACATCCTGAAAAAGCATGCAGCAGATCAAGCCAGGAAGGTGGTGAGCTGCCATGAATCCAACACCCAGGAAGAAGACCCTCACACTATATATTTAGAATTTGAGCCGTCACACTACCAGTGCTTTGAAAACTGTGGATCACTCAAATTGGCTGTAGCAAGACATGGCGGAGATAGCGGTTGCACAGTAAAGGTAAGCATTGACATTTTTTAAAAAGTTTTTACAATTTGCTGTGTGGTACAGAACAACAGAAAAAATTGGCTTTCAGTATTATTAACCATCTCATTACAGGAAATGTTGACTGAAAAATGGAATCTCCTCCTTATACTTAACATAGCCAAAGCAATATTCACTGATGTAGATATTAACGCATAGCACCAAATAGCGGTCAGCTATATGCATCAAACAGCAGTCGACTAAAAGGAACTGGAACATTTTGTCAATTATATAATAAAGTGAATCATCCTTTAAATCAGTGAGTGAAATTATCCCCAGTTTTCTGGCAGTGTTGTAACAAAATAATATAGTTTCTCTTTCTTTCAGGTGGACTACCGGACTGAGGATGGCACAGCTAATGCTGGCTCAGATTATGAATTTGCTGAGGGCACATTGGTCTTCAAACCTGGTGAAACCATAAAGGAGCTGACAGTTGGTGTGATCGATGATGACATCTTTGAAGAAGATGAGCATTTCTACGTTCACCTCAAAAATCCACGGGTTGTACACCGGGCTGAGGTCTCTGTCTTGGACCCCAATTCTGTTGCCCCAGGCAGCAGCCTTTTGGGATCTGCTTCTGTCCAGCCTAAGGCTGCTTTGGGCTCTGCCTTCACTGCTACAGTGACAATTTATGATGACGACCATGCAGGTATCTTCACTTTCGAGAGTGCTTCGACTCGTGTTAGCGAAAGTGTGGGTGTCATGCAGGTCAAGGTTCACAGGACATCTGGAGCAAGGGGCAAGGTTGCAGTGCCTTACCACACCACAGAGGACACTGCTAAGGCTGGAGAAGACTATGAAGAAGTGGCTGGAAAACTGGAATTCCTTAATGATGAAACTATGTAAGTTAAAACTTTTTATTTATAAGTATAATGAACTGAGAACAGTCCCTTATGATGCATCAGTATCAATATATATATTTTTAATTTAAGCCCCATCAAGCATGATAGAAAAGGATTGTAAAAAGGATGTCTGTTGGGTGTTGGCTGATAAAATTCCAAAAGACTTTTCCAAAAAGTGATAAAGTGCAGAGTGAGTGAGGGAGGAGAACTGGAAGAGAGCCAAGAGAGGAAGAGTAAAGGAGAAATATACAAAAAGTTACAGAGGCTCACAGCTGAGAATCATTACACTAGCAAACCTGTGCATTAAATTCAGTGGTTGTGAAGCTCAAGCATCAACTGTCTGATAACATAGCATGGCTTTAAATGTTTGTTATTATTGTCGCTTAAACAGTTTAGGGCTTATGCTAATAATATCTGCATTATTACATTGTCCCACTGTAAGTGCCCAGGTAAGTACTAAAGAAACATTTTCCAAGATATACAAGTAAACTCCATGTAAGTAGATTATCCAATTTTAATACATAGCCTTAAAGAGCAGTTGACTAGTTGGTGACAATACCTAAGGTATTGCACCGATATGAAAAGCAGTATAGGCTCATAAGAAACCACAGACCAACCTGTGTAAATATTGAACTAAATATAAACTTATCCCAATGCTGCTTAAATGCCATTTTTTGAGATAGGCCAAGTTTTGGGAAGATTCAGAAGACATTCTGCAAGATATTTATGTTGTGTCTTTTTAACGTTGTGAACAGAGCTTTAGTAACAAGCTTGCCAAATTCCATTCCACTGACACCTAGAAAACTATAAGATTTTACAGCGAATAAAACTAGTCAATGCAGAAAAAATCATTAGTCGTGTAACCCCTATTTCACAAACTGCAGTGTTGAGAGATTACGCTGATATTAGGAAATTTTGTGGTGGATGGTACTGATGAAATTATAAATATATAATGAGATCATGGTTTCAGAGTGTGTTTAGTATTTTGAATCATTGTTCAAAACCATTTCTCTATACAGTATTGGTAGGTTCATCAGTCTGATTGAGGAAGAGGGTCTCAGAGAAAGATTAACAGATGAATGAGAAATGGTTGGAGATTTGAAGCAGAAAAAATAATAGCAAGAGAAGGTGCGCAGGCCCAGGATGTGGGCTGAGCATAATTAAACAGCCCTGTGTTGATGGAGTAAGAGGGATGATGAAAAGAATTGAGATGCAGGGGCGCAGGTGGAGAAAAGTTAGTGTGAGTGTGTGAGAAACGAGTGAGGGACAGAGTTTTTTTTAACAGGTAGCCCTTAATGTTTACAGGATTGGTTGGCTGGAGAGGATGAGAAGAACGTGAATTTGCATATAAAAATGTGTGTGTTTATGTGTGTGTGAGTGTGACTGTGTGTATGTATCTATGGTGTGTTGTCCAGAAAGAACTTTCACATTGGGTTTTGTGTGCTCATTTAATAGGTGTGTGCCTGTGTGTATGCGTTTCTATTTTATTCTGTAGGTGTGTAAGAGTGGTGAGCGATGAGTGATGAGTGTGTGTGGGTGGATTGAGTGGATAGGCCTATGAGTGTGTGTGCATGCAAAGATTATTCTACTTGTCTGCATGAAAAACTCCACAGCTTTCAAATATGCTTACAAAAGTAATGTAAAATGTGAGTGAAAAATGTTACCATGTGCATAAATAAGTGCAGCACAGGTCAATTTTGAATGATTCACACACAAATCCGCTACAGAATAATTGTTATGTCGTTCTCATGTAGGGAAGAATACACACTGCCAGTGGATGAAGGTGCACATAGTTCTTTATTAATAAAACTCAGCGTGCTCAAATCAACAAACAAAGTTCATGGGTGGCAGGTTCGGCACCTGTGTTCCTTTTAATACTTGGTCTGATTCATGCAGATTCTCTGCTTTCAGTCTGTAAGGACAATCATACGGTGGCCCAGAAGGGTCAACACAAATACAAAAGCTACAACACGAATGCAAAAGCCGCAATACGAATGCAAAGCCGCAATACGAATGTAAAAGCTGCAACACAAATGCAAAAGCCACAACACTAATGCAATGCCGCAATACGAATGCCAAAGCCGCAATACGAATGCAAAAGCCACAACACAAATGTAAAAGCTGCAACACAAATGCAAAAGCCACAACACTAATGCAAAGCCGCAATACGAATGCCAAAGCCGCAATACGAATGCAAAAGCCACAACACAAATGTAAAAGCTGCAACACAAATACAAAATCCGCAACACAAATGCAAAAGCCACAACACGAATGCAAAAGCCGCAACACGAATGCAGAAGCCACAACGGAAGTTACGCTGTATAAATTACGCAAGTTAGTTGTATAAATGTTATCTTATGAATGAGTAGCCTTATGAAAACTGTTTGAAAACCTCAAGGCTTTGTGCTGAGATGCTGGCAAGCCAATTTTGTGGAACATGATCAAATTCATTACAATAGCCAAGCCTACATCATATATGTGCCTGCGTGTAATCTACACTTTTCAGTGTATTAGTTGAGAAACGAGGGAAAAAAATAGAAAACTCTAACAACAAAAGACCTAATACATAGTGGCAAAACCCTTGTTTGCAAGCACAGAGGTCAAACGTTTCCTGTAATTGATGACCAAGTTTGCACACATTTTAGGATGATTTTGGTCCACTCCTCTTTGCAGATCATCTCTAAATCACTAAGGTTTCGAGGCTGTCTCTGTGCAAATTTGTGCTTCAGCTCCCTCCATAGATTATCTATTGGATTACGTTCTGGACTCGGCCACTCCATTACCATAATGTGCTTCTTCTTGAGCCACCGCTTTGTTGCCTTTGCCGTATGTCTTGGGTCATTATTGTGCTGGGACACCCATCCATGACCCATTTTCAGTTTCCTGGCAGCTGCAAAGAGACTGTCACTCAGGATTTTATAATACAAGGCTCCGTCCATTTTCCCGTTGATACGATGTTCCCTTAGCAGAAAAAACACCCCTAAAGCAAAATGTTTCCATCTCCATGCTTGATGGTGGGGACGAGTTTTGGGGTAGCATTTTTCTTCTTAATGCCAAAGAGCATTAACTCATCTGACCACAGCACCTTCTCTCAGTCACTATCTGAAGCATTCAGATGTTCACTGGCAAACTTCAGCACATGTGTTCTTGAGCATGGGGACCTTGCAGGTACTGCAGGATTTAAATCCATTGCGGTGTAATGGATTTCCAATGTTTTTTTCGGTGACTGTGGTCCCAGCTACTTTGTAAATGATTCTGAGAAAGGTGAGAAATCCTCCAAGAACTACAACAGGAGTAGATAGGAGGCCCAACCCACACATTTACCAAACTAACACAAAATGGAATTAAGCGTGACCCCTAGCGGTCACCCGACGTCACAATACTCCCCTCTTAAGGGCGCAACTCCAGGGGCGTCCAAAAATCTAACAAGCAACTGAACCAAAAACAAAACAGAAAGGCGCCCTGCGCGGCAAGGGTGGCCTGGGTGGACACCCTGGACCTCGTTAGTTCCCCTCATGGACATTGGCAGTGTAGTCTCCTCCTGGGCGTCCTTCGGCTGGGCGCATATGTTCTGGGTCTGGGCCCGTTACAAGGTGCTCCTTCCTGTCCCTTGTGTAACTGCCTCCTCCCAGGGTTCCTCCCACTGGGGACTCCCCTGTGTTGTAGGCATCTCTTACCCGGGTGCACAATGGCCAGTCTACAGGGGCTGGTTCTGGGTCTCGAGTTGTGGCAACTGGAGATTTCCCTGGGCAGTGATGGTGTGCGGGAATGGGCCTTGGAGATGATTGAGCTCAGGCCCCTTGGTACGGGAGACGGAGACTGGCGCCAAGGTCCCGGAGTGGTCTCAGGCTGGACTGACGCTATGCTGGCCCCAACAGAAGCCGAAGTCCTGGTGACGGCTGGTGCTGGACTTGGCCACCACTCCTCGGCAGGGACCTCAGGAAGAGGGATGCCAGGTTGCCATGGATAGGTGATGTAGAGCCAGAGCTGAAACAGCTGGTCCAGCTGTAAGGGATGAGTGGGGAGAGATGTTGCGCTGAGCTGAGGCGAGGTCGTCACGCTGAGCTGAGGCGAGACGGGCGCGCTGAGAAGAGCTGGCACGATGAGCTGAGGCGGGAGTAGAGTGGACGTCTTCTCCACTCCAGGAGGCATAGACGATGGACAGTGTAGGAGAGGATGAGCCTAAGGGCCCGGTTGGAGGGTTAGTGCTCAGCGGAACAGTCACCATCTTGGCTCGAGAGCAAGTCTTCCTCATACTGAGTTATACCGCCGGGTTGGAAACCACAGGGAGTAAGGTTCGCGGGTCCAGTGGCACTGGAGGGTCTTCCGGATTTCCGCTCCAACCATATGAAATCACCTCATCCTCTCTTCTTTTGGATCCAGCGCATCTTCTTTGGGTCGGCCGTGATTTCTCCTTTCCCCTCGCGCCAGGACCGACGGGAAGCAGGGTCCGCGGATCCAGAAATATTGGAGGCTCTCCCGGGCAACCTCTCCAGCCGTAGAGTGGCTCATCCAAGTCTGCGTACCACGCCAACTTGGAGAGGGCTTCCCCATGAAACAACTGCTGCTCATCTCGTGAGAAAGAGGAAGTCGGGACAGAAAACCTTTCAGGTTGAAGGTTTCGACCCGTTCCTCTCCCTGGGAACTCCGCGAGCAAGCTCCTCTTCCAGATCTGCCCCATCTTGAAACCAGGATAGCTCGCCACACGGTTGTCTGCACCGCCGGGCTCCATTGGCCGTGGGGCCCGACCGACGGGGTTTGGTGTCCTGAAGTTGGGCTCTTGAACTTGGAGACCAACATAACATAATTCAACCAGTATGTTCCTGTGAGGATGAGTGCGAAGGGGAGAACCTAAGTAGTGCAGGGGGACTTCCAGGAACCAATTAGGGGGTAAACTGAAACTCAGAACTGTTGAGGGCATAACTAAACACAGGTGGTGGCAATTTACATGGCTGATGGAGGGGATTCTCAATGGGTGCCTCGGCTCCCTCCGGTGGTTGCTGGTGGCGTAGGCAGAGGGCTCATGCAAATCTCTCTGGTCCTGTGGCGCCCCGTGGTGGCCGCAGACGAGAACTGTGACACAAATTAGTCTAATAAAGTGCTGTCTTTGTGCTCTGTTTGCTATGACCTTTAATGTCATCCAGTAATGTTCAAAATCATTTTCTGTTTTGAGTGTTTTGTATTTTGCTGTAGGTTAGAAGTCATGTTAAAAACATAAATGACGTAGAATTTATTATTACCAATTTGTTTGTTGTTGTTGTTGACGAATTCTTTTAGATCTAGTACCACAAACTCTCCAGTGTCGCTAATATGAATATAGTTCATGAGCAATTGTGCATAGTCAGTTAGATGCTAGCCGCAGTAGATCTGCTCTGACGCTGGCCCTGTCTAGTACAAATATGATTGCAATAAAAAATTGGCTCATACTTCACTGATTTACTTAGAATGTTTTAGATGTAGCATTTGTTAAACTGTGTGAGTGTGTGTGTGTTTGTCTCCAGGTGTGTGGTTACATTGGTTATAAAAGTTCAAGTACTTGTTCACTCTGCATGTGTGTGTGGGTGTGTGCCTGTGTGTGTGGGTGTCTGCAGTGTTTCTGATCACTGTTTCTTGTCCTCCAGGGTTCTCTTATAGAGAATCCACACTGGAGACAATGAGATGAAATGTAAAGGGAATTAGGGAAAGGTGTCACTTATATAAGCTCAGGCTGTGAGTGCGGCAAGAAGTCATGGCTGGTAGGAGTTCAGAGGGTGCTGTGTGAGTAAGTACAGGATCAAAATGTATGGCATTCCACAAAAAACTGTGCTTTCACCACAGTGAGAGATCAATGGTAACCTGGCATTATCACAGAAGCTATCTGCAAGCAGTGGAGCCAGAGTTTTCAAAATGTGTCAGACTGCACTTAGTGGGCTAATTTAAACTTGCTTTAAGAAATCATGAACCAGTGTTCAAGCACAGCACAACCATTGCAGAAGGAGAAAACAACGGTCCTCAAGAGGGAAATTGGCAAGGCCTTTACCAGGAAGGGATGTGTCAGTTTTTTACTCTGTTGTAAATGCTCCTTTGCTAGTTCATATACTGTACATATAGCACAGCTGGAATTACTGACGTAAGGAAATCCAGGTAATGTTTTAAAGTTTTTGAAAGACTGTCCATTCCCAAAGTAGTTTTACAAAAAGCCGGCAAATTACTTACTAGAGGTGCAAAATTCTCAGTATATTATAAAAAAAAATGGAAAGATGGTCTCTCTTTTGAAACTACTGTCAGTGATCAAAATAGGGCATCTGGCTTAGAGCTTAGATCAGGCCCGACCCTGTCCTAGCACCTTATGTCCAAGCCCAGCCCAGCTCGTTTTTGGCCAGAGCCGAAAACCTAACAATTTTTTAATACATGGGCTGTTATAACTCACATAAACTGACATTCCAAGTGCTCCGAGTCACGAGGCAGGAAATAACGGCCCAACCCGATATGCACCGGGTTCAGGTTCGGGCAGAGAATCTAAACTCTAATCCGATGTCAGACAAAGCACAATGCACAATGTCAGAGTAGAGCGGTTTTTAATAACAATTTTAACCACATTTTTGTACCTAAACATAACTCTAAATCAAAAATCAGATCGCATGGGATACCTGGTGTATCATTTCACATTTAACTCCTACCTCATACTTCTTTCTCAGTTAGCTTTCAACACAAGCTGTTCTGGGTACAGGAGCTATATTTGTGTAGAGAAGAGTAGACAAGGCATGCAAATGTATGCTGGATCTGGGATCATGGTTGTGGCAAAGTCAAATCTGCGGAGTATACGGAAGATTTGCTTCTATAATTTCTCATTTGCGAACATAGCTGCTGAAAACATACTGGAGCAAAACACAAACATGCATATTCATTCACACTATCGCCTGGGGAAAGAATGTGTCAAATGCAGACAATTCTCTGTCAGCCAAGATGAAGACCATACACCATTTTTTCTTTAGATGGGAATTATAGATTGAATGGGTAAAATCTTTTCTGCGGAGAGTGACACTGCTGATTAATAATTTGTTGTACTGTTGAAAAGGAGGCATTGCTCCAACACACAATATTTAAAGCCTGCTCTTCCCCAAGTACACACACACACACACACACACACGCACATACACACACACACGCACACACACAAAAGCAGGACACCTTTGAGAATCCTGCCAAGAAATAAACTGCAACTTTAGATGTGCTTAGATTGAGTATCTGAGATATATATTAACCATTAGATTTTTTTTTTTTAAATATGTTTTAAAGCTCTCCTTTTCTCTTCTCTCTTACTTGCACATAAAACATACATTGTGGCTGAAAGACACACTTTACCACAAATATCCCCACTTAATTAATACTGTCACATAATTTTATACTGGACATTGTTCTCCATCTCCCAACTTTTGAAATACTTCCTTGCTATGAGCGTACAGAGACATTGTTTTTCATCAATTCTTCCATAGAACCGTAACAGGACCCCCTACCCAAGTTGAATCGGTTTGGTTTCATGCAGCAGGTTGTTGTCATCCACTGTGCAGTGTTTGACAGAACAAAGGACTTTAATTGATGTAATTGGCTCTTATGACTGAAGTGTTTGTGTTGAAATGAGAGCAAGAGATACATTATTGTTTGGGTGCGGGATTTGTGTGAGGATGGGGTTGCTGCGTGTGTGCAAATCTCGTTCTGCACAGACAGGCTGCTCGGATTTCCAGCGGTGTGTGTTCGGTTTAGTGGAGCGGATTATTTCACGGAAGATTTCAGGATTAAACAGCACTGGGTGAACTAGCTATTTATGTTAAATGTGGGGGGGTCCAAGTGAATAATGATGAAATGTGAAGGGGACACGTCCCCCTCTGGTTGAATGGCGAGGACGCCCATGCTCTCCCTTTGTTTTTCCTCTCTTGTAATCTGCTCTCTCTCTTTTTCATTCTCTTCCCACCTCCTCCCCCTCCTTCTATTACTTGTTCCTTCCCTTGCCCTAAATTATGAATTAGGATGCAACATCCTGCAAGCTCTTTCCAGTTTGCTGTTTTTGCAAGATGCTTGCTGCTGGTTTGGAGACGACACCTAAACAATGCAGCCTGGATTTATGGCTCTATTTTGAGCCTTCATATGCATGATGCTAGTGTAGCAGGTATCTCTTTCCAATCCTCTCCTTCCTCCTATCATTCTGTGTTCACATAATTGCATGGTCTACCTTGATTAGCCTGTTTTCTCTATTTTCATGTCTGGAGAAATGCCAGAACAGTGGATGTAAATGCATAATTCATTTGGCGGTGGTTCCAATCAAAACACATATATTATCAAACAGACTAAAGCTAATGGTGCTGAATTAAACATTAAAAAATTATTTGCCTGTGTGTGTGCGAATGTGTGTGTGTGTGTGCGTGTGTGAGTGGGTGTGAATGAGCATATTTGTCAGTTTGCGGAAAAATAAGGTTGGCTGGATATAGTATACTAAATGTATCTTGTGATGTATTGCATTACATCATGTTAATCATGCACATCATGCAAAAATTGTTTTATTTTTCCACTGCTGCTCCAAAGTCTATTGAACACAAATCCATTGTATCAGTGCTAACCTCATATATACTTAAGAAGATTTTCACTACTGAGGAGCATGTTCATTTCACTTAAGTTATCATCCCAGTGATTTATTAGCATACTCAGGATTTAGCTGATGCTCCCACGTTCGTGCAGTCTTTGCAAAATGGCCATACAATTTTTAAAAAGTCTAATCACTAATTTTGAATGGGTTTAAAAATGTAAGACTGTCTGAGTATGTTTACTTAATAAATTTTTTTAAAAAGTACATTCCCATTATTTGTATTATGTTACATTTATTCATGTCATATCTGTCTTCTCTCTTTGTCTTTTTCTCTCTCAAACTTTCTCTCTCTGTTTTCCTGTTTGTCCTGAGCAGAGAGAATAATGGGCTTTAAACTGAGCTTGAAAAGGATTTGTGCCTTTTGCCAGCCAAACCCATGTGTCTATACTATAGACACCCATTAAATCATCCACAGGTCAGGGAGAGAGAGAGAGATTGAGCAGGGGTGGGTGGTCAGTAAGTTACACTATCTGAATCTCTTTGCTTATGCAGTCATGATTGTGGAGCAAGGCTACCTTTGTAGCATCTTCTAGCCTAGAACACTTAACATTTTTTAAAGGTTTTTAGGACAGCACAAATCAGAAATTTAAATTTGTGACATGAAAAACATAGTTTTTCACAAATTTTAGTTAATTGATGGATAAGATCAGAGAAATAGATGATACATGGTATTAGTTAATAGACTTTCCTTGTCCATAGTATTATAATAGAAACCAAAAACAGAAATCAATTATTAATTAAAATAATATTGTAACATGATAGTATGATGAATTATGCTTAATATGACTAGTACATGAACCAATTATCTTTAAACAGCATTTGTAAATGCTAAATATAAAAAAAAAACAAAAAGCTAAATATACATATTGTGTATAATGAAAAAACAGCCGACATTACGTTATACTTTTTCCACATTTTTTACCTAGGACCCACAAATTGGCCTCACATCATCAATTAAATCCCATCCCAGAGGCATTCAGAACCAATATAAAGCTAAAACCTGCCTCCTGCACTCATAGACACACCGACTCATTCCAAATGGGTCCAGATACCTATACACCTGTTTAGCGCGTGCAAATCCTTTTGGCTATGACACATTTGTAGCCTCTTGTAGCAGTACTACAGGCTAAAGCACAGAACAGATCAGCTCTGTCACACATATTTTCCTTCGTCCTTGTGAGTTTTCCAATTGTGAGCGGCTGTGCATGTTGTATGATACACAGCAACTCATGACAGCTCGTATTAAGAGGTGTGCTACTCTTACACACAATGATTTTCACTAGGGATGAGCGAGTACAGCATTATCTGTATCTGTGTCTGTATCTGTTAACCAGATGAATTATCTGTATCTGTATCTGTACTCAGACTGGGCGGTGCCTATCTCGGAAGTGGGCGGGGTTTAACCAGGAAGTGTGTTGGGTTGTCTTGAAATGATCATTGTGATTTATTTTTGTTTTATTTATTTATTTCCACACCAGGTATGTTTGAGTGTGAGTGTGTGTGTGTGTGTGTGTGTGTGTGTGTGTGTGTGTGTGTGTGTGTGTGTGTGTGTGTGTGT
>JBBKCR010000022.1:5810947-5824474 GCA_037577295.1 Ladigesia roloffi
ACTGGAGGTGGCAGAGCTCAAGATGTTGAGGTTCTCTTTGGGAGTGACGAGGATAGATAGGATCAGGAATGAGTTAAAATTTCGAACACAGCTGTGCAGCCATGCAAGGCTAAAGTGATCACAAACACATGCTTATTTCAACCCATTGCCCATTGGGAAAATGGGTGGCAGTGGTGTTGATCGGGTTAGAGGTAGCAGGAGAGGGGGGAAACTGGAAGTAGCTGTAGCATTAGCTTTTTACATCCAGACCTCCAGAGGGGTGGAAGGGTGGAAATAGCAATGACAATGGTGGGTGGGTTTATTTGAGAAACTGTCAAAACTGTCAAATGCTGTAACCTATTTAATAGGTTTGGTTCATTCAGTGATAAATGTGTCATGACCATTATAGCCTAAGTTATAAGTTTGTATTCAATAATCAATGGTAAAAACTGCTTCTTGTAATGTGCGATTCAATGTGATGAATTAGATTAATTAATCGCCACTACATGTTATTAATTAGATTAAAAACTTGAATCACTTGACCGCACTATTCAATACTTATTTAGTATATTGCATCAGATTATTTATGGGGAGATGATTATGAACACTGTAAGAGCTTGACCAATTAAAGTGTGACTGTTAAGTAGATTCTAAGTCTATGTTCATGTTACAAGAGTGAAGTATCAAAAAATATGTATTTGCCTAAACGTGACAGAGATCTGATTGTTTCAGAGATGTGTGTAACAAAATATGTGTTCACTGAGATTCTGAATTGCTGTCAGAACTGGTTTTCACACATCAACATTCACTTTGCAAACAAATTACATTTTGTTGACCCACCAGTGTTGGTAATATTAAAGTGAGAACACGTTTTGCGTTCACACAAAGACAAAAGTCTGCATTAAAGGTAGCCTGATTTTTATTTATTTTAATAAAAAATAGCAGTGTTTATTATTTGTCAATACACTTTGACTTTGAAATGCTTGACACTTCCATCCAGATTTGCCTGCCTAACTAGAACTTAGAACATGCTACAGAAAAGCATTGGTTATTTAATTTGTTTGTCTTTCTTCAGTTTGACAATAAATGACAATCAATCCGCAACGTACAACTGACAGTTATGTTAGTCAATATATATATGATATTATTACTTATATCTAATTACAAAGAAAATCTAAGTACAAAATTACATTGTCCAAAAGTGATTATGGGAATTTTAGCCACTTAAAATTATTAGCATTGGTCGTTGAGTTTGTATGCCACTTGGGACCTACTGGTACATGTAGCAATGAAGTCCATGCCTAAAGGTTTTGTCATTCCCCACAGGAGATTCCAATGATAACAAGCCAGCAGTAGGGGTTGAGGAAGAAGAGGTGGCTAAGATGGGTTGCCCAAGTCTGGGAGAACACACCAAACTGGAAGTGGTGATTGAAGAGTCGTATGAGTTCAAGGTGCATTCAACAAGTCGAACATTTGATTTGAACTATCTGCAGGATAGTGCAGTATTTATGACCCTAGTTTTCAGAAACTCTCTCAATCACTCTACAAGGTTACAAAGCCCATGCATTCTCAAAGCAAACACAAACAAGAAATGTAATTCATAAGTAATGAGAGATGTTTTTTCAGGCTCAAATCAGTTTAGATAAGACCTCTTCTGCTCATAGTGTCTGATTGGCTAAATAAGTATTTTATTGTGCTCAGTGTCACGTTGGAGATGACATGAGTATATTCATCTTTTACTGTGTAATTGTATGTGTTTATATGTATGATTGTGTATTCAGAACACAGTGGATAAGCTGATAAAGAAGACTAATCTTGCATTGGTGGTGGGCAGCAGTAGCTGGAGAGAACAGTTTGTCAGTGCTGTCACAGTCAGTGCAGGTTAGTAGCTCTAATACACACACACACACACACACACACACACACACAGCTCATTTCTATCCATCAGTGATTAATTGCTGCCTATCTCATTTGTATTCATGTTAAATACCTTTATAATCTCATTAAAGTCTGATGGTTTATCCACACTGTCATCAGCATCTTTTTATCCGCTGTGAAATACCCCACAGCAGCTCAATTTAAAGCCTTTTGAATTACAGCATTTATATTACTCATTAACCAATGCTGAAAAGTACATCCATACAGGTATATCCACAACCAAAATATCAGCTCATTACCTAGAAACTGGTTAAAAATTATGGAACACCAGTTTGTACATGGCCACAATCACAGCCTTGGAATTGAATGGTGCATTTCCCATGGCTAAAGTTCCATCTGTGTGACTGCCAAAAGAGTCCTTCCCTCACATGAGCATATGTGATCAAGCAGGATTATTTTAGCTAGGATGTATCTTTTGCTGAATTATTGTTTGAGAAATAAAATTGATATTCAACAGAACAATGTTGAAATCATCTTTTAGGAATTATGAAAAACTTAATTCACATAGATATTTAGTATTTAGCAATCAATTTCAATCCCATTTGAATTCCCACATTTTTTATGAACCTACCCTTTTGTAGCTGTGGTTTACCTGAACAATCTCACCTTACTCCATTCACTGCATCGTTTGAAACCTTGTTCTTTTTTTGCCTTCTGGTTCATCACGGTCTTTACCACCATGATCTGGTATATAATATGAGAACAGCCAGGTCCCATTACAGGTCTGAGCTACCAGATTCCTCCTGTGAATGGTTCCATGAGTGTGTCCCCGTACTAGCCCAATTGTGCTGACTTTGAAACCATGACAATTTCTTGGTTTAGTCTTGGTAAATGATGCTAAAGTTAGCCTAACAAGCTGTAACTATAACGATACCTAAGGAACATGCTATTATTTTATGTATTTTCTTTTTTCTCAGTACCAAATAAAGTAAAACATGTTCATAAAAACAGACTTAAGGTTCAATATCCTACTACATTCAGTGGGATATTTAGATCATTATGATAAATTTTAGACGGCTAAAGACTAAATTAATTTATGATAAACAACGTATTGCCTGCCATACAGTGATGATGCCATTGAAAAAATATTATTTATTAAATATTATTTTGAACCTCCTCTTTAAGTATTATATAACTTTCATGTATGCCTCCCAAAGGTGATGATGATGAAGAGGAAAGTGGTGAAGAACGTCTGCCTTCCTGTTTTGATTACATCATGCACTTCCTGACAGTCTTCTGGAAGGTTCTCTTCGCCTTTGTGCCACCCACAGAATACTGGAACGGCTGGGCCTGCTTCTTTGTATCCATTTCTCTCATTGGAGTGCTGACTGCTGTAACTGGAGACCTGGCCTCTCACTTTGGATGCACCATTGGCCTGAAGGATTCAGTCACAGCTGTGGTGTTTGTGGCCCTCGGCACCTCGGTTCCTGGTAAGAGTGCTCTCAAATCTTACCAAGCAAAGCATAATAATTGCAACACATTTTTTCCTCACAGGTTTTCCTACAATGTTATTATCCTCCCAGACATGTTTAGTGTGCAAATTTCACTTCTTCAGTTTGAGCTGGATCTACATGGGTATATATGTTTTACCACACATATTATCAAACTGCATTCCTGAATGATCACATACATATGTGCAATACATTGTATGTAGAAGATAAATAATCGCAAATATTTATGTGTTTGTGGTTTCTAACACCTCATGACGTACACATGACTAAATAAGGACAAAAAAAGACACCTCATAAATTACATCTCTACAGTTTCAGGCAAGTGCATAATCCACACCAACTAAACTGTTAACAACAAGCCTGCATTGTTAGTTAGCTGCTTAATCTTTGTAGCGCCAATGCAAAATATTTTTCATCTCAATATAGCAATTCATAAGTTAGATATTTTTCCCTGATTGAATTCATTTGGGATTTTTCACTTTAAATCATTTAGATAAGAAATTACATTTAAATGCTTTTTCCACCTCTTTTCAGACACCTTTGCCAGCAAGGTTGCTGCCATTCAGGACCAGTATGCTGATGCCTCAATCGGAAATGTGACAGGCAGCAATGCAGTCAATGTCTTCCTGGGCATTGGCGTGGCATGGACCATTGCTGCAGTCTACTGGAACAGTAAGGGTCAGCAATTCGTCGTGCCACCTGGCTCACTGGCCTTCTCCGTTACTCTCTTCACCATCTTGGCTGTGTTGACGGTGCTTTTGCTACTCTACCGCCGCCGGCCCTCTGTTTCAGGAGGAGAGCTTGGGGGGCCGCAGTCCGCCAAGCTGCTGACAGCCCTGCTCTTTCTCTCCCTCTGGCTCATCTATATCCTGCTGGCCTCACTGGAAGCCTACTGCCAGGTACCTGGCTTCTGAGAGTGAGAGAGACAGAGAGATAGCAAGATATTTCCTTTCTGTGCAGCCACCTAATTAGTCTCCCTCTCTCTGCTGTTGTGACATAACTGTATCTATAATGTTTCCAAATTGAGTGTTTACATTTGTTATTGCAGATAATTAAGTGTTGTTGGAATGAGGTGAGTTCTTTCTCACCAATGCTAACAAGGTAAATGTCTAGCTTGGTGCTATTGAAGGGGACTTGCTCTGAAATGCAAGGAAGCACACGAACACTGTTTACTATATGGTTTACTCTTGGGTTCTGCAAATATCTGTTGATTCAGAAATAACCATATGAAAAAAAGCCATTGTTATTTTCGTCCCTTTCTTATAACTCTTTTCAATATTTTGATTATCTTCTGCTATCTTTTGGTAAACTTATACCTCTCTATGGCTCCTCTGCCCTTGAGACCAAAATTTCACTGACCACTCTTTTTCTGCTATCTACTGCTCTGCAGTTCCCCACAGATTAAATCCATGCCTGTCCTTTACGCTTCTTCTACCAACTCCTCCAAGTTTCTATCCGTCCACTGTCAATTGCTCGTCTTGTGCAATGTTTTGATATCTTGGGACAAGGTGAGATTTTGTTTTCTACTAATGATTGAAATGTTGAGTAAGAAACAAAAGGATGGAATATGAAACAGACATTTTTCTTTCTTCTTTTGGCCATTTTTTTCTCAAAAGAGTTGCAGCAAAAAAGAGATTAACAAATTGCATGGCACAAGAGTCCAGTTGAGACCAAAAGAAACAACATAAAGCTAAAATGATAAAAACATTAATGTATATTCATAAGATGATCAGTGATATTTATTATCTTTACTTATATATTGTGTATTCAGGAATATTGTGCACTGTATTTGAGAGAATGTATTGGACAGGGAATGTGGCGCTAAGGATAAAACAAAACAGTGTTGATATAGTTTGACAGAGTGTTTTAAGTAGGACTGACCTAATGTGAATAGTATGACTGTGAACTGAAGCCATGCATGATGATTGATGTATTTACCATGGCCGCACACATTCATACAAAACACACACACACACACACAAGTACATACACACTCAACATACACACTCACACATACATACCACACATAATTATACACACACATTCAAGATTTATTTTCTTTTCACTTTTACATCTCTGACTTCCCAAGTTCAATGAGCTTCCAAGGAAAATGCCATGAACTTCTAGTTAGAATTAATGAGTGCAAGATGTTGACCTAAGATAGACAGTTTTGTACTACTACAGTGCAGTTAATGGATGTACTTATGGTCATATTGTGTGTGTATTGTCCTGTTGCTATAGCAACAGCACTGAAACTTGGGTCTGGCCTAAGTATTTTTAAATTGCATTTGATTTGTGTTGTAATTATATGTATTGATAACCTTTTTACTGGAAAATTAGACTAGAGTATTTACCTTTGAAATGCGGGGTCCTAATCTTCAACTGATTAATCCAGCATTTTTCATCATTAACAAGGCAATATCTCCCTCAGATAGCATCACCACTGTTTCATGTAGACCTATGGAAATGCCCAATGCATTTTTGTTTCATTTACTTCAATCTGTTCCTTAACTAAAGAGACTTCGTCTGGTTCCAGTTACCGAGGGGTAAATCTGGCTGCTAGATCTGATTTGTTTTTATTTGTTTGTTTGTTTCCTCTCTCTCTCTCTCTCTCTCTCTCTCTCACTCTCTCTCTCCCTCTCTCTCTCTCTCTCTCTCTCTCTCTCTCTCTCTTACTCTTTCTTACTCTCTCTCCCTCTCTCTCTCTCCCCCTATCTCTCTCTCTCTCTCTCTCTCCACATGATGCATCTCTGTGACAGTTAAAACCCCAGATATAATTGTTTACAAGGTGTTTTTTATATCCCATTTCCTTGGATACCCGTCAGCCATCTGCTGTGGATGGGCTTGGACATATGCTTCAGGAAGTTTGTGAATTTTTAAAGGCACGCTTAGTTATACTCATTTGCAAAAGTTGCTTACTTGTTTTTGGAAAAAGGTAACAGGCATTCTGGTCAATGTTATGCTACCTGCTTGTCTTAGGAAGGGAGGAGCAAGGAATGGGGGGAGTTGGGGATGTTGGGTGTTCGAGGGTTCAAGTGTATTTCTGTTTAGAGCTGTGGACAGGCTTGTACTTTCCCCAATCCAAATTTCCAGGCTTGTGGACCTCATGCACTCCATGATGTTCCCTAAAACACTCATCATCATCATCACGTCTAGCTTGCAGTGCCGACAAGAGTATTTTTCAGGTTAACTCTAGGCTTATCATTACATAACTACCTGATGGCAATTATTACGATGATCACACATGTTATAAGTAAGTCACAAATCTATGGGGTCATAACATGCAAAAAGTGCCAAGACACATGTTTAGAGGATGGTACAAAGGCACAGAGGGTTTATTTGCTAATGAGCATATTCAGTATAGACTAATTCATCTGGCAACATCTGTCCACAGCCTAAGCAATCTCCCTATGAGTTTCCAAACAGCTCAAAAGATCCACCTTGCATGCTACCTGATTGGCAGTGTAGGACACCCATCTGTATGTAGGGTATGCAATGCCACATAAGGCCAAAAAATTGCATCAGGCATTTATGTAAGCAGCTAGAACTTCTGTTTTCAGAAAACCTATGTATGTGAAGGGCTGGAAAACACTTTGCTTTGTGTGTTTACGTGTGTTTACACACCCTGATTTTCACAAGATGCCAGCCAGACTGACTTTTTTATATGATACCAGACACAAAAAGGAAAGAAAACAAAAAGTTGGCAAGTATTTTTAGCGCTTCTTGTTGCTAGGCGATGTCTCAAAGAGTCATTGTCTTTCTGTCACTGCGTGTCTGTAGTGGGCAGAGGTGGGGCCGCAGTCTTCTAATACGTATTTAAGTTTTTTTTCAGTCGCTTTCTGCTCTAATCATTCAAACTTTAGTCCAGTCATTAAACAGCCCTTAGTTAAAGTCTGACAGCACTTTTCTCTCTTGAGAAATTGTGCAGTGTGTGTGTGTGGGGGAACGCAGCCAACTGAGTCCCTCACGGACCATATAAGCACACTGACATGGCTCTGCAGGATTTTTTGGTCATACTGGTGTTCATTAGAACATCAACATCAAAGCCTGATTCTAGATCAGCATTTCCGTTGAGAAACACAGCAAGCACCCTCAGGGTGGTGGATTTCTCAGAAGAAAGCTAGCTCAGTTCATAGCAAACTGGAACAACTATTAGCACGAAATTTTCTTCTTACTTATCCCTCCAGAGCAAATGATAGGCTTCAGCATTGACTGATAATGTAGTTAGCAGTCCTCAGAAAACATTATTAGAATATGTCCTTCGGGGTGAAGATGCATTTCCAGTATGTGCAGATAATAACACTCAGATTAAAGATCTTGTCAGTAGGTGTATATGGATAAGTAGCATGCAGATATTGCCCTGCTGTCACATCTCCCCCTGTGTCTCCCATGAAGACAGGCACATTCTAGCATCTCCATCTTTACTTTTATTTTCAGTTTCTCAAACAAACACAAAACAAAAGGCACGAGGGCCTGACCTGTCAGCAAACAAAAGGGAACACTGCAAAACCAAAAGGGAAGCTCTTTGTGGATTAATAACCCGTAACTCATAACCAGAATAAACCTATTTATATACTCCAGGCTATTACTCCCTAATTTCCCCTGCAGATGTTACCAATTACCTCCTTATTGAGGGCAGGAGAGAACCAGGAAGCAATAGCCACACAAACCGAGATAAGGGTGCCCCCTAGGGATCACCCTCTGATATGACAATACCCTCCCCTCCACAGTGACCCTCCCTGGGTGCAGAAGAATACCATCCATATAACACAAAAAAGGAACACACAAAAAAGCACAAAGACCCAGGTGGAGGTGGGGTGGTGGCGGCAAGGGCAGTATCCCCTGGACCACCCTCCAGGCCGCCAGACCCAGGTCCACTACCTGGCCGGCACCCCGCATGGCCAGAGTGGCCCTGGTGTGTCCCTTGGGACAGCTCCTTTACTAGTCCCCACATCCATGAGTCCTTATAGTCTCTGTTGATGCCTTCTCCCGGGAGTCCCTTCTCCGGGAACTTTTCATTGTCCTGGGAGACGGCACCATTCCCTCGGGCCTCCCTGGGACCCATTCGCGGCCCCACACTGTCCATAGGGCAGGTTTTCTTCCCACCCACCCCTATGCAGCCCTCCATATCCCCAGTACCCCCGCCAAAAAAACATTTTTTGGGGAAGAAACACCTCCATTTTTGGGGTTTTCTGACCCCCAAAATGGGCCAAGGTTTGCTGGAGGCTATCTGGGTTAACCCTGGAGCCCTCCAAGCCAGTCCGCAAGCCCACAGAACCAGCCTGCGAGCTAAAAGTGCTAGTCTGTGAGATAACAACGCTAGCCCGTGAGCTAATGGCGCCAACTGGGAGAGCTCCAGGGGACGCTCAGAGAGCGACTAGGGCAGATGGGAGAGCTCTAGGGGTGAGCAAGCCATGACTGGGCCTCAACGGATCAGGGAGCAAGTCCCCCGTTTGCCCTAACGGACCTAATAAGTCCACCAACCTAGCCCCCACCCTCTCTCTGGGCCTCGGATCAGCTGGCGGTGGCTGCAGGCTCCAGGCTTCCCCAGCCGCATCTGAAGGCCGGTGTTGTGTCCAGGGTGCTTGTGTGGGTCTCTGGGGCTGCCTTGCTGCATTGCGAGTGCAGAAGTTCTGTGACGCAGGAGCCAGATGTGTGCGGCTGGCTCCGGGTTTCTCCGCCACTGGGGAACGTTGGAGGTGGCAGCTGCCTTCTCAAACCTAACCCTAACCATAACCCTAACCCTAACCTGTGATATGACACCTGCACTCTGAACTGAAATATTTACTAAATTTCACATACATTAGAAGCCAGTGGTCATCATCCATCTTCCACAATACTGCAGTGGCAGACAAAAGCTATGTCTCAAAGCCAAGGATGCAGACGTGGAGTGCTGCATTTCTTGGCCATTGCATTAAAGAAGAATGTCTTGTTTTGTGGAACCTTTCATATGTGGCCAAGAGAAAACCCTTGTTTTCTCAAAAATTAAGGTCCTCTGGAAGTTAGTGTATCATTTAAGACATCCAGTCTTTCACAACTGATTTGAAAAATCACAAATTCTTTGAAAAATAACAGCAGTTACCTGGCTGAAGAGGAAAATTATATTGCTGAAATTTTGTCTCTTCTCAGGAGTATAATGGCAATATTCTGCAAAAACATTTGGCAAAATGAGACATGACATGCAGTAGATACAACGATACAAATGTTATCATCAGACAAATTGTCTGTGTTTTTCTAGTTTTCCTTCTTGGTTCAAACAATCAAAAGACATGTTTTGCCTTTTTCAGACAATAAAGTATAATGCATTATAGCACTGTAGAGCTCATTGGCAAAACACGACCTTTGACCTCATGCCCACATAAACATGCTCTCTCTCACACACACATACACACACATACACACAGACACACAGTAAATGAGAGATGGGTGTCATCCTATTCTTGCATGCTTGTTTCATTGCTGTCTGTCAGTTGGCTAATGTGTGGCATGTTTTTCTTAGTTTTTCTGTCACACGTGCTGTTGTGATCTTGCAAAGCTTAAAGCATGTGTGTGTGTGTGTTTGTCTGTCTGTCTGTGCATTTTTTATGCTTTTTTTCTATTTTTTTAACACTATTTACATCAGTGATCATAGAATATTTACAGATGTGGCAATTTGTGCTTGAATTTTGTATGTACCACAATTTGATAAAGTACTGCTTTCAAAGACATTGTTTTCTATATGCCAAGTGTTCTTAATTTAATTATATGATATTACTGTCTTGAAATCTATACTGTACTAAGTACAAATTTATATTTTGGGTAAACAAATGGTAATGGATTGCTAATGGCAGTACATTATAATGATAATCACAAATCATTTTTGTTTTATTAACACAATAATTGTGTGTGTGCGTGTGAAAGAAAGAGTGAAATATTGTCTGTAAAGGTGAACTACTTACCTGAAGGGGAATGTCTATTTGTAGTGTATAATCATTGGTTTATTATTCCATTTATTGAAAACTATATTAAAGTTGGAATTGTGTATTATACAGTCACCGTTGTTCGTCCGCCATTGTTTTTCCTGCTCACCCAGTTTCGAAATTCCCTTCAGTTCAGCTGGAGGAATCTGCCTTGTTACATCTAAGGGTATGAAAGGGTGAGGGTGGAGTGGTGAACACAAAAGACCAGCCGTGAAGAATAAACAAACCAAGGAGTGGACTATGTACAAATCTTTATTTGACTGTTATTAAATAATGAAAACAAATATATATAGTAATTTCAGATTTCACCGATTTCAGGTTGGACACTAAAGACATTTACATTTACAGCAGACGCAAAGCGACTTCCATTCCTAACTACAGGGGACAACTTGGGGTTAATGGTCTTGCTTGGGGGTAGGATTCGAACCCAGGACCTCATGGTCCAGAGGCAAGTATCCTAACCACTGAGCTACCTTTGTTCATAAAAGAACAAAACATAAGGGTCCCTAATCCTTCCTCCCTATTCCCACTAACAAAACACAAAACATACAAGGGTGTTGTCTGACTTTTTCTTAGTGATTTCTAATACAAGCGATCCCTACCAGATGTGAATGTGATGCCAACCTGAAAAGTTCAAAGTGTTACAAAAAAAAAAAATACTAGTATACTGAACAGGGAACCACACACACGAAATCTACACAAAGGTGCGAGCATTAAACAAGCGTCTGTCTCTACGAAAAGCCCTTTCCTCTTCTGCCTCTTCTTTTTCTTTTGTATTACTACTACTATTTTAGGAAGCTAAATATAAACTGGGTAATTTTCCCAACACTTCTTTGTAGGATGTTCTTATGTCCAAAGACAACTTCATTCGCCTCTACTTGAGCAATAAGCATCTGCCTCTCTTGATATTTCTCACAGTGGATTAAAATGTGCTCTACTGTTTCTGGGATATGCCCAGCACACTGCTCACAGTTACCAACAGCATGTTTTTTCATTATGAACAGGATGCTATTGAGCTGAGTATGACCTATCCTCAGTCTGGACACCACCACGTCCTCTCGTCTGGTTTTACCTATGCCTGTCAGCTTATTGACTTTCAGCTGGATACTAAATTATGTCTTCCTGCTGACAGATTATCCCAGTGGCGTGGCCATTTTTCATAGATTCTTGCCTTAACAATACTCTTGATTTCTGTCTTACTATATTTTATGTCAAAGTCAATACTGTCTTTTCCCGCTGCTGTTTTGGCATGTTTGTCAGCCAGTTCATTTCCTTCCACCCCGACGTGGGCTGGTACCCATAGAAAGGAAACTGTAACACTTATTTTTTCTAATCTACTTGCAAACTGTAGAACCTCAAGAAGGATGTCATTCCTGGACCCAGAGTAGCTGTTCTGAATACTTGTCTAAGCAGAACTTGAGTCAGATGCTATAACTGGTTGCCTGATTCTTCCATTGTCTTCTACCCATAATAAGGCAAACCACATGGCTGCCATCTCTGCTGTATATACTGCAAGATCATCATTGAGCCTTATACCTAAAGCCAACTCCAGCTCAGGCACCACATGCACCACTCCCACACTTTTGTCCATGCCTTTAGATGACCTGACTGTAGTTTTTTTCTATATATCTACTAACTCTCCCTTCATCCATTTCATATTCCTGTTTTTTCTTTTCTTCAAGCATCCCATGGTCTACTTTTAACTCCTCAAAGGTCCAAGGGTGAACTGTAGGATATGCCACTTTTGGGCAATTATTAAGCCCACCTAACCCCATTTCCTCAACTTTTTTTTTTATGGTCCAACCAAAACTTTTCCCTCTCTCATTTAGTCACTCCTGGCAATCTCTCAAAACTGGCTGGGTGATGTGACTCTCATTATGACCTTTAAGATTAACCAGTACACCAGGGCAAGCTGCACCCTATGCAACTTCAAGGGCATTTTCCCTACCTCAACCTGAATGGCCTCCATTGGAGATGTTTTGACCGCTCCACTGCAAATTCCCAGGGCTTGATTATGTATAACATCCAGTTTATGCACTAATGGTTTAGAGTCTGATCCATAGGCAACACACCCATAGTCAAATACAGACCTCATTAGACCAGTGTATATTGTTTTCAGTGCTAGCCCCTAGGGATGAGCAGGATACTCGGCTGAAACTAGTATCCGGTACGGATAAAGCACGTTTGACGAGTACGAGTATGATACGAGTATTAACAGTCAATATCTGTGCTCGGATTGTATAAAAACTGTGTCTGCGTGCAGTGGCGTCTGTCAGCGCGCGCGTGGAGCGCTTTAATTAGTCCGCGTAGTTTTGTTTTTCAAGCCAGCGCATGTCGAGATTAAAAATATATATACATTTAAATATTTGGCTGTTCAGAGCAGGGGGGCCATAAAGGGGGACAGGAGCAATTCTAGGGGAGCTCTCTCTCTCTCCCTCTCCCCCTCTCTCTCCCTCTCTATCTCTCTGACTCTCTCTCCCTCTCCCTCTCTCTGCCGGTGTTCTGAAAATCCATCCTACCTGACAAACCATCTTACCTCTTGTTACTGTGCATGCGCGACGACCTGGCAAAACATCCTACTCTGTTAAAACGTCCTACCGTAGGAAAAAATTTAAATCATGTCTGTGAATCCGTCCTACCCTGGAAAACCATCCTACCCCTTGTTAGTGCGCATGAGCGGTGTGCTGACAAAACGTCCTACCGTAGAATAAAGTTATCACTCTCTGTGAATCCGTCCTACATTATCAAAATATAATACTGTACGTAGTTTATGCACATTTGTCTGTCCCACAAGGCTTGATTCAACAATGTTGAGGTAAAGTTAGTGCCTTGGTCTGTTTGAATGCACTTGGGTAAACCGAAAGTAGAAAAAAACTTCACCAAAGCCTTTACCACCAGAGGTGCAGTTATTTTTCTGTGAGGCAGCGTTTCTGGTTCTTGGCAACAGACCCACACAATCTACTATAATGTGTTCAAATGGCTCTCCAATCGTAGGAATTGGAGCCCCCTGTGTATCCTCTTTAGCGTAGCTTACACAAACGCCGTAAGTGATCTGTTGCGTGAATACGTCACTCGTTGTTTACACAGAGCACAGAGATTCCGGCATTTGCGTATCCTAGCGCAAGACGGTCGTCTTTCAGAGGTAAAAAATTATATAAATACTGTTCAGTTTCTCACAAAAACCAATCGTTTCATGTCTT
>JBBKCR010000022.1:5824574-5834711 GCA_037577295.1 Ladigesia roloffi
CATACACATACACATACACATACACATACACATACACATACACATACACACACACACACACACACACACACACACACTCTTATTGGTACAAATTCATGACATTTTTACTTGTCTTTGTCTGGTAAAATTTGCACTCTAAATCTGACCTCCAACAGCAACAATGTAGTAGTTTTTAGTCAGTGTTCCATTTTTACCTCATGAAGGCCTGCGTAACCCAACAAAAATTATATCCCCTGTGTAGGGGTAAAAAAGCAGTACAGCAAGATGTCTGAGTAATAATACAAAAACACTATGTTATAATTTTGTAAAAACAGCATGTAGCAGACCCCGAAACCCTAGTGGGGGAGATACTCTGGACAACATATTCTGTGGATGTGTGAAACCCCACAGGTAGTGTGCAGAACCCAAAATAAATAGTCTACAGTGGTGTATTGATTCCACAACTGGATTTGAGTGTTAAAAATACATTTAAGTGAAAACCTGTCAACAATATTATGCCCAAATTGTGAGAAGTAACTGTATGTTAAATGCATTCTGGAGGGCCCCCATGTTGTCAAATGATCAGTTCATTCTTGTTCCTCAACAGCATTATAGATAGATTCTGTATTTCTATGAGGTACCTCCTCACAACATAACATATATTAATTATTATTTCATCCATGGACAAGACATTTGAACATCTCGTGTGAAAAATAGTATTTAAACTTCTGGAAATTATGCAGCACTGAATACACAATATAAAGGTTTAAAACCACTATGTGGGTTAATACTGGGTAAGTTTATACAAATCACCATTTAAATGTTATATGTAACCCAGCGGTCAGTGCTGATGTAATGGCGGTCAGGCAGTTAGGAGACTTAAGGTGGACTGCGGCTCATGCACATTTATTTCCTTTTGAAAAATAAAACATAACAAGCCTTCATGCTCTGATGTACAATAAACAAGCAGCATCCGATAGAATGTATCTTTTTTTCTGATTGGGTATGACGAGCACTCGGGGACAACCCAGCTGACCTGCAGTACACCCCACCCCCAAAAGGGGGCTCCAAATCCCAAACTCATAACTAGACAGCTCAATAATGGTGAAAATCAAATAAACATTACAAAACATTTTTAACTCTGTTACACCCACCTCCCCTGAATTTCGCCAAATTTGAGCAGCATCTAAAAGCATAAAGTACACCAGCTACAACCACTGGCACATACTGAGTCCCACCAATAACAGAAAAAAGCCAACCAATTAGGTCTCAAAAAGGATCAAGTGGAAGGAGAGGCGTGCAAACTCTCCGACCAACCACTGGCCGTAGGGTGCCTTGTACAAGACTCATCTATACTGTGTGCTTAAAACTACTAGGAAAACAAGAAAATATAACCATCTCCATAAAACTAACCACATCACATGTTAACATAAAAAAAGGAACCCTACCGGTAACTTCATCTAATCACGAAAAATCTGACCTACGAACAGGCTTTATGGATGGTTGTGTCTGAACTACGTCTTATATGGACATGAATCTGTCTGTCAACTGGCTTTATAATGCGAACAAACCTTGACCTCAACCGTGTGGATTTTCAGACTGTGTAACAGATGCTACTGTGTCAGCACTCTGTGTTTAACTAATGTTGTCTGTCTGTGTTATGACAGTCCGTCCGTCCATCTGTGTATATGTGAGTCTGTCTACCCCACAACTGACAGTCTGTCTGTCCATGCCACTAACATAACTACTAGTGTCAGTATTAGTCACAGGTTGGAAGTCGGACGCAATGGACTGATTACTTGCACGATCTTCAGACTTCTCTGGGATACTCTGAGAGACAGAGAGAGCTGAGCTTGTGCTTGCAACATCAGTTGACTCCACTTGTGATGGTTCAAGGAATGGTGATTTAGCAATCCACTCAACAGTCCTACCCTCAGGGTCTATAGTCTCCACCCCACACTCTTGCCTTGCTTGTGTCACTTCTGTGCTCCCTGAGATCCTGGGCTAGAACTCAGTCACATGGTTTTCACTCACACTACCAGGCAAGGGCTCTTGTATCACAGATGCAGAGTCGTCACTTTGGTTTGACAGCTGAGCAGAAGACAAAGACGAAACTGGGTCATCCAGCATGCTTGTGTCATCTACTGGTAGGAAATTGACCAACATTAACAGATTAGGGGGGACAACCCTTTACTGTCCAGAGGCTGTGTTACGGATCTTGTATTTCAATGTTCCTTTCCACTACAGTGTACACTGTGGACTCTCACCAATCTGCAACATTTCTCTTGCCTCTTTCCTTTTTGTTTGCCACCAGCACATGATCACCAACAACAATGGTGGGTCCTTTCGCTCCCCTGTTGTAGAGCTCAGTGTGATGACGCTGTTCTTTTGTGGCATGTTCCTGGGCTATCAACATGGCATCTTTTAGATCTTTCTCAAGAGACTCCCTCTCATAGCTGACCACAATTGTATCATTCAGGATTGTACAGAAGAGCACATCAACAGGTAGACGTGGAGTGCGTCCAAACATCAAATAAAAAGGTGCGTAACCTGTTGTCTCATGAACTGTACTGTTGTACATGAATGTCAGTGTCTGAAGATGTCTCGGACAGTCGGCTTTTGGGTCTGGAGAGACTGCACGGATCATATTACCAAGGGTTCTGTTAAAACGCTCCACACTACCATTACCCCTGGGATGATGTGGGGTGGTGTGTGATTTCTCTATTCCAATTATCCTAAGAAGCTTGCTGACCACTTGACTCTCGAAGCCTGCTTGATCTTTACAAGGAAATGCCTGGGCCATTCTTGTAAAGTGGTCAGTCACTACTAGTACGTCGACTGTCTTGTTCCTAGCATCCTCCGCCGCCCAGAAGTCGATGCAAACAAGCTGGAGGGGCCTGGTGGAGGTGATGCTCTCCAAGGGTGCCCTGTCAATAGGTTCAGCTGTTTTGCTGACGATACACCTCTTGCAACTATGGCTAAGGGCATTGGCGACCACATTCTTCGTACCCGGGACATACTTGATATCAAAGTTGAAGCAGGCTGACTTCACCACCCAGCGTTGCTCACAGCAATCCAACATTGGCTTAATCATGATGAGAGTCAACGGATTGTTGTCGGTCCACACTGTGAACATATGGCCCTTCAACCAGTGGCTGAAATGATCACAGACAGCCCATTTCGATGCCAAGAATTAGAAGTCTGCATTCCCCCGGCTCTCCCACGGGACCCGACCAGATTTTTTGCTACGCGGGAATAAATTTACAAACAAAACGCGGTAGCGGTCAGTAACTGTGGTGTAATTTGGACGGGAGCGTGCGGTCTAATAATATACCATTTCCGACGTCCTTTCTCAACGGCATATCTGCGCTTTACTGAATCTTATCGAGCACCTGTATGGCCTGTGCGCGTGATTGCATTTTATTGGCAAGGTCTTTGCACACAGGTTCTGCATAATGGTCATCAGAGCGGTCTGTTTTCGGCAGAGCAAAGTGTAGATGCCCTGTCCTTGAACGACGTTCAGCTTGGACTAGAAATGGTCAGTTTACTGCTCCATGTCAGTAGTCCAGTCAGAAGCAGTCAACTTCCAGCTCTGAGACCTGGGTTTGGCCATTGGCTTCCCCTTGCTCTTGCACTTTTGGCCTGCCAACATGGAGAAGAGGGGCTTAGCAATGGCTGAGTAGTTGGGCACAAAATGCTGATAGCAGTCCATGGTACTGAAAAGAGCGTTTCCTCAAAGTGCCGCCAAGCAGTCAGCCTGGTGAGGGAGAGGGTGAGCATCTTTAAGAGTTCGCTTGTTCAGCCAGCAAAAATCTGTACAGACACGAAAATCCTCATTCTTTTTCCAGACAAGAACTAATGGAGACGCATACTCACTGGTGGACTTCCTAATAATCTTTTTCTCCTTCATCTCAATCAGACATGGGCTGACTGCATGACACTGTGTTGGACTGCATGTCAACAATGGTGGTGGTGTGGCTCTTTACCTGCACATCTCTACGGGCTCGGCCGGAGGCTCTCAGCTCTCTCTGGTAGTCATCAATTCTCAGCTGTATGTCACGTGCAAGCCAGCAAGTCATGAAAATATTTCTCAAACAATTACCAACCTCTACCATATATCACAGCTGATTTTGATGCTGACAGTTATTTTATACTAAATAATGAGTAAGCAATATATGTTTGCAACGCAGCCCTGCTAGAAACAGCTGTAGGAGAGGAGGTATGAGAGGATGTTGGCTCCAGTGTACGCAACTTACCCACAAATCAGAAACTAACAGTTAACAATAAGAAAGCCTTGACAAATATTCTCCAAATATTCTGCACATACCTTCATGGCCACAGTATCTCGGACCAGGACAGATCTCAACTGGCCATTGAGCTCAAAGAAAACTTCTCTCTGCCCAGCCTTGTTCAGATCGCCCAGAGCCAGAGCTTTTATGTGAAGCGTTTTTCCTCTTTCCAGCTCCACCTGAGGGAAGCAGTGGGAACAGAAGAATTGAGTGAATGAAGATGAAGGCAAGGGTTAGCATATGAGATAAGGTACATGGACTGTTGGATAAGAGCCTGTCAAGAAACAGAAAGGAAATCACAGTTTGATGGTGAAATTTTTATATTTTGCAATATGTTTTCTGAGGGAAAGGAGAAACTATATTTCAACCCCCACTTACATAACTGCGTACAAGAGATGTGACAAAGTACACTTTATCCAAGTTAAATAAATAACAATGCAATTTTTACTTTTAACCACAACTCAGCAACAGTCAAGAGTCACCTCAAACTCCTCTGCTATCTTTGGACCATCTAGAAAGAGACGAGTATTAAGGCAGTCCACTGGTCCGAAGGCAGTGGTGAATTCCTTAAACTCTTGGAACACCTTGGGGTACATAGCTGCTGACATCACATCCTCTGGAGTGATGTCATCACCGTGGACTTCACACAGCTGCTTCTCCAAAGCCTTGAAATCCATGAAGGGGAGCGAGGCACCAGGACGACCCTCTACACGTGGAAGAGACTTCAGTACCTGCACACACACAGGTCACTCTAGTGGATAAAAATGCAAAAAAATCTAAATTTGAAACTCTGATATGGTTTCATTCTTATATTACTGCTGAATTTTTATTTCAGCTTAGTTCATGTTAGTTTAAGGGTTTTTAATTTTTTTTTTTTTGACTTGTCATGGCCCACAGAGCCACTGCAGTGAAAGAAAATATGCCCCAAACGTTTGCAATCTCAATGAAAATCATATATTTTTTTCCAAAGAATGCAGCTAGGAAAAGTACCATCTATGAGGTGGAACATATCTTCAACATAATTTGCATCAGTGAAATGCTGATGACATACAAAAGCACTTCCCCTTCGTTTGAACAACAATTTGAACCCTTTTTCCCCTCTGCTTGTTGTCAGCTGGGAAGTGGGTATGCTGCAAAATCTCTTGTTCTTGGGCTTGGCTATATTTGATAAATTATTGGTAATAAGTATTCTAACAGAAATACAGAACTTAAAAAATTGACCTGAAGACAATATAAAGCTGATATTTTTTTGCCCACCATTCATTGCTGACTCACTATTACAACTAGGTGCTGTAAGATTCACTCCACAGGAGTGAAGTCATATATTGATGTACTTTAGGGAATATTGGATATATATATATATATACATACATATATATATATATATTTAAACAATTTAAGAAGCTACTATTGTTTAAATAAATAAATACATATATATATACACACATATATATATATATTTATTAAAACAATTAAAAAAGCTACTATTAATGAACCAATTAAAAAAGTATCTACATGAACTAAATTACGAAGTAAGAATTAGACCCTTCTGGAGATTGCATTTGAAGATGCAAGACAGGGATGATGCCATTCTAACAGTTATGTAATACTTTTTTTTGCTCTGAATATAGCTGATGCCTTATTTATTTTGAAACAATGTGATAATTAATTGCCAAAGTGTCAGCACAGTCCTCACATAAATCTACCAATTAGATGGCATTCTTCACTGGTGACACCGGACCAAACATTTTTTGGGAAATAATGAATCTATCGTGGAAGAGGCTGCAGGGTTATTGAGGTAGATGTGATTTCTTGTCACTACTCACTGACATTCACAAGACAACTTGACTACTCTCTATAGACATGGATGAACGGTAGAGAAGCCTCTAAACAACATTTTACTGGGGGTATCGGGGGGAGGTAGAGAGAGGAAAGAGAGACAAAAAATGAGAGAATAGAGAGGGGGATTGAAAAAGGAGACATAGGAGTGTGTGAAAAAGACAACGAGAGAGAAAGGGAGAGAAAAAGTGAGAGGGAAGGCAAAAACACAGCTAGAGAGAAATCTAAACAACAAAAAAAATCTCGTGAAAAAGAGAACAGAATTTGAAATAATGGGCTCCACACAAAAGGAAACATATCTCAAAGGACTGAGAACTTTGGTTTGTCTTCACCATTCCTTGGTAACTTTGTTTTATATGCATTGCTGTATTTCCCATTTTTTTTACAATTCCAAAAGATAAGAAAGATACAAACTAAAATTAAAAAAGGCTTGCAACAAAAAAATGTCAGCAACAAAAATTGTCTTTCATCTTATTTTTCTTTCATTACACTATTTTAAGCCCTGAGCAACATGTAAAAACAATGAAGTGATTTTTTAATCCTATTATTTATATTAGAGCGCTTAGGTCTTACCTTAGACCTGAAGGGCTCAGGGAAACCTCCATGGGGAATGCCGATGTGGCCCTGCAGAAACTCCACAACTGACAATGGGAAGGACAGTTCATCTGCACGCTCCTCAACTTCTGCACGGGTCAGAGAATTCTGGACCATGAACTGTGCCAGATCACCTACAATCTTTGAGGAAGGGGTCACCTGGAAAGAGGCAAAATATTTACAGGGCCCAGATAGTAAATATTTTACATTTTAAAATGTTCTTGTTCATGTTTACGTGGCTTTTTAAAGCTCTTTTAATTACTTTTATAAGAATTTGAATTAAATGGCCTGTTTTTGTCACTGTGCTTTTAAAATAAAGGGCATATGTAAATTATATCTTTTGATTGCACGCCCTGAACTTAGTTTATTCAAGACGTAGTCCAGCCTGAAAAAAAAAAAAGACATTTTTTGTCTACAGTATCAATACTCCCCAATATTTTCAATATAGATGGTCATATGTGTTCATGGTTGTGACATCACAAACAATTTCCTTCGGGATGATTCTGATTCTGATACTGACAGTGACAACGGAAACGAGAAACAGAGAAAGAGGCAAGACAGAGAGGCAACTATCTCTGATCATTTAATGAAGCCGGGGTAAATGAAAAGCAGAAACACGAGACCAAAAACAGATGCCATTGATTTATGGTAAGTGATGGTGGGGTACCACTGAGCTTTGCTAAAAGTGTCCCATTTAATCTCTGACAGCCAGGAGATCACATCCTACCTCTATGGTGTTTACGCTTTTTCTATTTTTATAACCACAGGGAACTCAAAACAGGAGAGTTGCAAGAGATCTAAATGACTGGCAGGTGATGCAGAGGCCAATTAAAGGATGAGATGAGTTCTCAAGTCCATGAATTTCATGATCTTGTGAACGCAAGCCTGAATGGGAACCACCTGATCAAGGCGTCACTCAGAGCTATAGGTGATAATTAAGTGATCACACTTTAAAGCCTGTAATGCTGTTCAATAAATCCAGCCAGTAAATAACGGCCCACTGGGAACAGCCTTAAAACACGAACATCCTTTTACTTGGGTTTGTTGAATCGTGTAACAGCATCACACATGGCGCACCAAAAATATGTCCTTGCATTGTGGGAAATGTAGTTATTCTGAGGAACTTCAGCATTTTTTCACATTCTCAGTATCAAATGAATAAATATTCAACACCATTAACTATATGTACATAATGTCAGTAATAATTATCATTCTCTAAATCTGTAAATCAAATCATACTTCAAGTACCACAACAATAACATTTTAATTAACAAATGTAATAACAAATGCATTTGTGAATAGATCACACAAAAAGCCATGTGATTTAATTACAGTATATGTGTACATTAAAAATATTGTGTATTCAAACTGATGCTGCTGATAAAATATTTTTGCATTCTTGGAAAGTGTTTGAAAGTAGGAGGCAAATTTTAGATGGGTTAGAACTATTAAACCACCTGTGATGTCTTTGAACACATTGTCACCATCATTATAAATCTGTTGCACATGCAAAATGGGAAAGAAAGTTTAGCCACAAACATTTTCTTGCAAAAAGAAAAAAGAGAACAGTTTTAGTCTGGGGTGTAGTATCAGACATTTTAAGGTAGAAATAATGAATTATGTCTCAAGTGAATAAAACCAGGCAAACCTAAATTTATATGACCAAATGGAGCTTTTACTATACTAATGCAATATATGCCACCGCTGCTCAAAGATGGTTACCCAAAGAAGAGACTTTGGATCACATCTATTGGTTCTTTCATCACAGGAGACTCACATAATTAGAAAAGATCAATAACTTTTGATGACATGTGCAAGACTGCAGCTATAGCCATAAAGCAATTTTTGAAAAAGAACTAACTAATCACTGCAGCTATAGACCTGCCAGAAAGTTGGCTCACCTTGATGAGGTCTCCCAGCAGTTTGTTGGCTTCGATATAGGCCTTCTTCACTTCTTTAAATTTATTGCCCAGTCCCATGCTGTGAGCCTGAAAGTGCAGGTTAGTGTACTGGCCCCCCGGGATTTCATTCTCATATACATCGGCATTGCCAGACTTCATGGTGGCCGTGCAGTCAAATGGAGCATAGAGGCCACGGGTCACTTCCCAGTACTCACTGTAGTCAAAAACTTTCTCCAGAGATATACCTAAAACGAGAGCAAAGGGAATAGGTAAAAGTTACAATTTAAGCCAGGTTGTGAGCTAAAGCACTGGAGATGGCAAAAGCACTGTGTGTAATTATATTTAATTAAAAATCACTAGCTGTGACTTCCAGTGAAGCACGCTGACCGGGAATCATCTGTAGTGTTTAATCAGGAGTGTGAGAGTACGCAGGCAGGGTGAAGTAGTCAATTAATCAATCAGTAAGGTGCTTCCCTCACAACAGTGTACATGCACATTTAACCCACTCAGCCTCCCTAATTAATCTGTGATAACAACTGAGCTGGAAGTCCACACACATACATACAGACTAGATCACTCCCACGCATTTACAAGTGACAGCCAACACTGACACTTCTGCTGTGTTCCAAAAGACACTCGTTCCCTATTTAGGGCACTATCTAGTGCATCAGCCATTTTGTAGTGTTGTTTTGAAATGTCATGGAGAACGTCATGCACAAATGTGAGTATTGTTTTGTTTTTCAAGTTCATCATAACATTGTAGTAATTAAGTCTTGTGAAAAAAACAGTATGAATTATTTTGTCTTTAAATCACATATCATTTTAATGATACCAGGGAAATTTACCTCAGTGTATATGGAGCTACAATACAGATAAGTCGGCCGCACAGAGGAAGCTGCTGGCAACGAAACACCCCAAGTGTCTGAAATTTACTAAACTACACCTCCCCTGGTTCACTAGATAACTCACCTACATAGAAAACACTACGTAGTAAATGAGTGTGAGAGTGAACAAGCACAATTTTTAAACACAACGTTAGTCTGATTTTGTGCCCTGATTGTATGCTAAACCATAGGGCATCACATTCCATACAACACAGAGAATACTACAGAACATAAAAACAAACAAAAATCCCAACCTAATAAACAAACCAAAAAAAGGCCTGTATAGCAAAGATGAATATTTGGTAACTAAATCAATCCTTTTGGGCCCTATTCAACCCTCAACAAACCTTGGGATAACTGCCATGGTTTCTGTAGTCCCTGCTAACCTTTGCATATTATATAGCATTATAGTAAGCATACTTTTATCAGAGCAAATACGCTGATTCCCCACACTCTTGATTTAACCCCTGCCTTACACACACCCACGAAATTGAGGCAAAGTTAGGTGTACTCAATTGTTGTCCTGTATAAATTGACCTCATGGTAATACATAAATAAATACAGAAATATATATACATACTGTGACGGCCACCTCGTCTCCGTCACGCCCTTCCCGTGATCTGTCTCCCGAGTATTAGTGTCCCTTTACTT
>JBBKCR010000022.1:5834811-5845631 GCA_037577295.1 Ladigesia roloffi
AGAAAGAGAGGAGAGAGAGAGGAGAGAAAGGAGAGAGAGAGAAGAGAGAGAGAAGAGAGAGAGAAGAGAGAGAGAAGAGAGAGAGATAGAGAGAGAGAGAGAGAGAGAGAGACTTTCTCCCCAGCTACAGGAAACATAATTTTGCTTTTAGATGTGTGAAGAGTGCATCATATAGTGGTACACTGCTGGAAATCATTTTAAGCCCATTAGCCTCATGGTTTTCTCAATAACTGCATGACGCTGGCGTCCATACCAAAAAATCGAAAAGAAAAAAAAAAACCCAGCACAATACAGCCCTTAAAAGTCACCAAAGCACCCTGGGAGCTCCAAATTCACCTGTTGAGACTAATGGCAATAAATTAAAGGTGTTTGATGGATGAGCATGCCCACAAGTATGCAGTGAACAAGACATATTTGAGCAAAGAGGAGCTGTCCACAGTGCTGAAAAAGACTTGCTAGGCTTGTTCCCCTCAGAGATCACCCTGGTGTTCTGCTATAAAGCTCTGTGGTCATTAGTGGCTAAGACATAATGAGCAATGAAGGACATGTTCTATAAATAGGGAATTTTTTATTTTTCTTTGCCATTTCTGTAAGACTTTAGAGACTGAGTTCAGCCAACTAATGTCATATTGTCAGGCCCTTTACCAAAACTACAGAATGAGTGGGAAATCTACAGAGGGGCTAAGGATTTTTTAGAACATCCACATTGAAGAAAACAACAAAACAAAAATAAAACAAGAACTACAGTTTATGTATATTAACTAAATATGCCAAACATGTGCCCCAATTTGTATACCACTGGCAAAGTACAGTTTATTAAACTTTTTTGTTCACCATTTACAGAAAAAGGCCTGTTCAGGAAATATAGCACATCCTTAAAATGCAGGCAGCAAAACTCATACTGGAGTTCATACTATTCATACTGGATATGCATAAATAGCATTTGTGTGTAGAAAGTATGTGTTTTTTTGTTTTTTTTGTGTGTGTTAACAATTCCCAGCAAGTGGACCATGGTCCAAAAAAAAGACTTGGAATAATACATTATTAGTGCTGTCAAGCGATAAAAATGTTTGATCTAATTAATTACATGGTCTCTAATCTAATTCTCATTAATAGCATTTAATCGCACATACATACAGACGTTACAAGAAGCTGTTTTTTTACCATTAATTATTGAATACAAGCCTAGTAACTAAGGTTACAATGGTCATGACATGTTTATCACTGACTGAACCAAACCTATGAATTAGGTTACAGTGTATATTACAGTTGTAAGTTTGAATAAACTACGTCTCTCAGCTCTCTCTCTCTCTCACACACACTCCGGCCACAGCGCCAAAAAGGCAATATTCCCCTTCAGAGTCAGAATTGGCAAAAAACATTCACAAGACATAATTTATTAGCCATTTTGGTGTTTTTTTCTTCCAAATTTCACTGAACTGAGCTCCGCTTTCTGGCTGCTCACGCAGCAGTGATCTGGGACTCGGTTCTCCTGCTGTCACTCAAAACTTTGAACTAGAAGCGTTAATTGCGTTAAAAATATTAACGTGTTATTTTTTTCTGTGATTATTTCATCTAATTAACGCATTAAACTCCCTGCCCTACTTATTATATTAACATATATTACTGAAGTAGGAATTTTTAATAGATATGCGTTTTTTTTTACAACAATGATATAACTGATAAAGTGGCAGCACACCTAAACTGCAACAAGAAATTCATAACATCAATTTATTTAATAGTGGTAGTTATAGACAAAGTGCTACAATCCCTAAGAACTCTGTGCAGCACTTGCTTTGAGTGGTTTTGGAGATGTCTTTGAGGATCACTTAGTAATGTTTCCACCAGTATGACACATCAGTTTGATCATTTGCTGAAGCATATTATATTAAAACATGACCACCCTCCTTTAGTTACAATTGTATGGATTTCCATCTCTATCTAGTACAGTAAGTGCTAAAAAATGAAGCACACAGTACTTCTAGCTGCCGATTCTACTCTTTCTCTCCTCCACCCAGAGGAGCCGGGCTGCAAAGCCAACCTTGCATGCAAGTTGCTTTACTACTGGCTACTGCGTTCTCTGTTGCAGTGTTCTGTGAGTGGTCAGTCCTCTATAAATAGCAATGCTCAGAGACTGGCTATGACTGACTCTCCCTTCTCACCTAAAAACATAAAGACAAAAAAAACAACAAGAACTCTGAAAACACAGAAATAATGTATAAGTGGGTTATTCAGTATACATTTCCAAATTATACATGATACAAAGAGCTGCAATAACACCTAAAATTCATTTGTTCTGAAAATAGGTTCATATTAATGCAAAATCAACTCAAAATTTGCAGAAATGTTTTAAAGAAGGAAAGTTTCTTATTCACTTTCAGTCTTTGAATCCATGGCTGTTTGAGTAGACATGCAGTAGGCAGTCAAGTCAAGCTAAGAAACTTCACTGGCAATTCATTTCATATACACAGTTCACAGTGAAACAAAACCAAGACCATTAAGCAACACAAAAACAAAAACAGAAAAATAAACAGACTGTGCAGACAGGACAGGAAGACACATAATATAATGTAGAAAACACATTTATAATGTAAATAATGGGTAAATAAAGGTGAAGCATTTCAGCGCGTGTGTTTTAAGTCAAATCCCTCAGCAGCACCTCCAGCATTCAGAATCATGGGACTACTGAGCGGTCCTGTCCACTCCCCTGTCCACGTGGAGGTTTGTTTATGTTTGGTGTTTTCTAGGCGGTGCATCCCTACTATGTTTTTCCATCATGTTCTCCCCTAGACTGATGTGATCATGTTTCAATCATGTTTCCATGTTTCCTTATTAGTTCAGTATGTGGTAATTTTCTCATGCTTCTGATTTCCCCTCACATCTCCCATAGTCACCAAACTACTGATCGCTGTGTTTCTCCTCAGGTTTCTGGTTGTGTTGTGGAATATTCTCTCTCATGCTTCCTATGGACTCGCTTGTTTGCAAAAGGACAGCAACAGTGGCTAAGCAGAATGTGCCTCCATGCCATGTGAATTCTGATTAGGATTTCTTTGTTACGTGTGTCTTCAAGTAACAAAAAGTGTGGCTGATATGCATCTAGGCTGGGATTCCTCACATCTAGCTACAGGAAGTTAGATGTACACCAACTAATTGTTTTCACTGAACAAACTTGCCATCTTGGATTACTTCACCTAAATTATTTATTCATTAAATCTTCCCGTAGATGGTTTGATTGCTAACATGACAGCCCTGATTTTAGCTCAATTTATCGTATTTAACAGTTATAGGATACCTAGTAAGCCTATGATTGCATATAATAATTATATTCATTTCATGCAACAATATCAGAGGGCTACTGATTTGCACTAGTCTGAACTTGAGTGTGTAAATGTATGTGTATGCTGCAGTGGGGTTCAGGGTCAGCTACTGGCTACCAACCCTCTGTCTATCAAATAACTGCTCTCAAGTAAAGAGCCTCTCTTTCCCCCACAGTCCTCAGTTCATCTCCCCAGTCAATCCCGGCCTCAGCTTATTATCCTTCAACAATATTTCTCTCTATTTTGCCTCTAGTACTCTCTCTCCTATCCTCATATCACAGGCCAGAATTGCTTCAAGCTTTTCTACTCCCCCTCCCCTTCCTTCATACCCCTCCCATCTTTTCTCTCACACAGAGACACTCTCTCTCTCTCGCTTGCTCCGCTTTCACTGTAGCAGACACACTGCAGTCATACAGGCAGACGCATGAACTCGCACGCACACACGCATGCACACACACACAAATATGCATACATGCGCTTTGCAAATGCAGACCGAGAGACAGACTCCCATCCCTGCACCAAAAGCCACATAGCGGTTCAGCTGGAATTTGAGGAGCAGAGGCAGGACGACAAAAGAAAGCCATCACTGGCAAACATGACTGTGTGACCGCAACCTTCTCCCAGCATCTCTAGGCAATGCTTTTAGAGTTTAAGCTGCTTGCTCTGCTGGACCTGTTCAGAGGATGGAAAATAGACTTTGCATGAAAAAAACGAAGAAGCAGCCGCAATGGCAGGCTCAGTGAAGCGCTCCATGATGGAAATAACAAGGTGAAAGGATCAAAACGAGTGTACTGACAGACTGGAGAGGAATACGGCTGCCTTTTAAGAAGATTCAGAGTGATGAAAAAGGTTGGTAAATATTTGCCTTTTCCTCATTTTGATTGAGAAACCTGGAGAGAACAGAAACATGGAAATGCCTCTAGACTGGAGACAGACATGCCACCTCTGGTGGATACATCACAGACCAAACAACAGGGGCTGGGCAGCTTGAGGTGGGAACCATACAGACAAACAGACATATGTTAAATCAGTCTGGACGAGGAAAGACACATACACAGATAGAAATCTGGGCACAAACAGAGCTGCTTGAAATATTTTAATGCTGCAGTTTTCAGGAAGATCCTAACAATTTACCTGATCACATGATCTATTCATACGTATGAAAAAGAGGTATTCTTCCATATGGTTTTATTTAATAAATAAAGCATGATTGACATGCAGTTTGGGGTTCTATGTAAATGCCACAAATATCGACAAAACAAAATAACTCTGCCCCATCATAGCATTCAGAAAGTCTCTAACATGATTCATGTTTTTCCTCTTTACCAGCTCTAAATTTGCAGTGATACCGACTGGACAACGAATGTAAACTGCTCCCTAATTATAAATAAGGAGAGGATCGACCAGTCTACAAAATCACCGAACAACAAGTCAAAAGAATGTATGATGAGAGAGGAAAATAATGAGGATTACACCTTGAGGAGTACAGAGAGCTTCAAAGAGGAAAAAAAGGACTCAAGCTAAAAATGATGTGACCATCACAACATTGGTTTGATCAATCATCTTCTGGGATCAAAGGACACAGGTGTAATGCAGTTCCACGAGAAGATAAAACCAACGCCGAACAAATGCCCGTGCTGTTATCTCGGATTTCTGCTTTTAAATATTAAAGGGGCCAGTAGGAGCTCCTTAAAATGGGCAAAATATGGAACCATTTTAAATCTTGATGCAGTGCAGATGTATCAGGTATGAATAATCTCTCCCACACCTGCACTGACGCATACATACTGCTGATAAAATTCTATTTAGCTTCTGCATTACAATGTTTTAAGGAAAACAGATCTTTCTTAATCTAATATTAACCCTAAAAGTCATAAATCCCACCCTGAACTAAAGTAGCCTAAAGCAAGCTAATTTTAGTCAGCTAACACTTGATGACTTATGTGTTACACTGATACTTATCTTGTGGTCTCTCAAAAAAGACACTCTCACTCTCACAGTCACCCCATTCTTTGTAAGCATGACAGTGGAGCCATTATGTAAGGTTCCAATGAGCAGAACCTTGACTATTCTAAGTCACATGAATAGACAGAAGCTTACTATACAGTGCTGTGTGAATCCAATTAACTACAATCAACACCACCACATTAACCCCCTCAAGCATGTGTCATGTCCTGAAATATTTGCGTACAATAAAGCAGGAAGGGTTGTTTTGGTCATATTCTTACAAGGCAATACAACCTCATTTACTGTTGTACACACCCAAACACAGCACATACACACCCAGCCACTGACAGCTATGGATCAGGGTGATGAAGCAATCAAGCCACAGAAAGAAAAGCAGCCGACAGTAGGCATGGGCCAGTAGAAGATTCTGAGGGAATGGTAACCTTGGATAAAAATATCATGGTTTCACGGTATCACGGTATTGTAATTACTGCTCTACAATGTTGTATTTAAATGTCTGGGTAAACAAACAACTCTTTTTCCAACTGAACACAGTATATTTTATTTTAGGAAACATATAGAACATTTTGTAAAATTGAAGATCAGGCAAAATAATTAAAATAAATAATTGAATCTTCATATTACATTAAATTGTAGTCACTTGTGTGAGCCTAAATCTGCAGCTCAACAATAATCAAAATAAAGAAACAATTAAAAAATTCAAAAACAAATCCTTCCTTTAATGACACGAACAATACATGTATTGTAGGAACGGTATAATTTTTTTAAAACCGCGGTAAACCTTGAAACTGGTTATCATCCCATGTCTAGCAGACAGTAGATAGCACAGAACAATCAGAAGTGCACAAAGCCAGAGTAAACCAATTTCTATGTGTCGACAGATACAAAAAAGTATTGTTGCTGGCTTTTTAACAAGAACTTGACATATTAGGGCTATGTGTGATTTCTAAAGATGAAATATCTGACATTGCTATATCTATCTCTTCACAGGTTCAATAAATCTATCATGCCAAGCCCAGGTTTGCTTAGGCTGTCCATTATAAAGGACCCACTGCTAGGACCACTTCATGACTCAAAATGCATCTGCCTCAAAACAACACATCCTAGATTTATGTCTCCATTGGCTTTGATGTGGTTGGGCCTGGTGATCCAAGTCCTACTTGGGTATAGTTCAAATGTGTTGGCTGGGGAGACATGGGGCATGGTGTCTATCTGCCCCTTCCACTGTGTGTGTCGAAACCTATCAGAGTCTCTAAGCACACTCTGTGTGAACAAAGGGCTGCTTTTCGTACCACCCAACATTGACCGCCGCACGGTAGAGCTTCGTCTCGCTGACAACTATATCCCGGAAGTGGGTGGAGCCGATTTTGCCAACATGACTGGTCTGGTAGATCTGACACTGTCACGTAACACCATCCATGCCCTGCGGCCACTGGCTTTTGCTGATTTGGAAAGCCTGCGGTCACTGCACTTGGACACTAACCGGTTGACTCTGGTGGGACCTCAGGATCTTATAGGCCTTCCCAATCTTCAGCATCTCTTCATAAACAACAATCAGCTTACTGATGTCTCAGCTGATGCCTTTGATGACTTCCTGCTAACACTGGAGGACCTAGACCTGTCCTACAACAACCTCCACAGGGTTCCATGGGAAGCAATTCAGAACATGGCCAGCTTAAGCACTCTCAATCTTGACCACAACCTCATAGATCAGGTTGCTGAGGGCTCTTTCAGTGAACTTTACAAGCTCTCCCGTCTGGATATGACTTCAAATAGGCTGCAGACACTTCCCCCTGATCCTCTGTTCTCTCGCTCACAGATCGGGGTGGTCAGTCCTACACCATACAATGCAATCATCAGCCTGAATTTTGGTGGTAACCCTCTGCACTGTAACTGTGAATTATTGTGGCTGCGGAGGCTCACCCGTGAGGATGATATGGAAACTTGTGCCACACCTGCACACCTTGCTGGACGTTACTTCTGGTCCATTCCAGAGGAGGAATTCACATGTGAACCTCCTCTCATCACCCGCAACACCATTAAGTTATGGGTCTTGGAGGGACAAAGAGCCACACTGAAGTGCCGTGCCATTGGCGACCCCGAGCCAGTCATTCACTGGGTATCTCCAGACGACCGCATTGTGGCTAATACTAGCCGAATTCATTCTTATTACAATGGAACTTTGGAGTTTCTGGTGACCCGTGCCAGAGATGATGGGACATATACTTGCATTGCCATTAATGCAGCTGGTGAGTCCACTGCCCAAGTGGACCTTAAGATTATCCCATTGCCTCACCGGGGTAATGGCACAGTCTCCTTCATGAACTCCATAGATCCTGGTTCATCTGACATCAGCAGTGGTAGAGGAGGAGCTGTAGGAGGGGTGGGGGTGCGAACAGTGAGGAATGTAACTGGAGGTGAAGGAGTGGATGGACCTGGCAGTACTAACGCTGGAAATGAGAGACTAGTAGGAGTTCTTGAAGTGACATCCAACTCTGCTGAGGTGCACTGGTATATAGGTAGAACTTTAATTCCTTACTTGGTGTGGATGTTCCAGATTCAGTACAACAGCACAGCTGATGACGCACTTGTGTACAGGTAAGAAAAGTACAAATAACAGTTCATAAGGCATGACAATCTTTTTACAGGTAGAATTTAAGATAGAATGGATGTCTCTGGATCAAGATTCATGAGGTTTTTGAGCGATATTAAATCATGAGGTTTTGAGCAATATTAATTGTTAGAAGAAGGTGAAAGTGGAAAGAGAACGGACCTTCCAACTCCAGAGAAGAGGATTAAGTCTTTAAAAGAGCACAAATTACAGAGCCTACAAGTATGTCATAACTTATTCACCTGACTGAAATGGATCTAAATGTAGGGAGTGTGTTGAGAGGGGGCAGTAAGTAACGGTGGGACATGACAAGAAGTAGAGGGCTGTGATAGCGGTTTATGTTAATACTGTTCAGAGAGGTAGTGCGTGACGTCATTCTTGATAAAGGTCGTACAAACAAGCCAATTTTAACTGCATTCTGAATCATAGCATGAATATGAAACAAGCAGTCTCAGTTGTCTTCACTTATTCTCTCTCAGCCAATTCCACCCCCCACACTGGTCTCCAGTCTGTTAGACTACCCTGGCACAGTGCTCAAAGCAAAGAAAAATGTACACACACAAACACAGGTCCTCTAAACTGAACATGTATTAATATATGCCAAATAGGGTGTAAAACAAGGCTATATTTTAGAAGGTTTGTACTTAAATCACACCATTACAGAATGGCTAAAAACTGGCACAGGAGGATTAGTTGGTGTGTTGCAATAGAAATCAATATTACACACTGGTAGGGAGCAGAGCCAGTTTGTGTGACACAAGGATATAAATATAGGGAGAGAGGAACAAATAAGAACAAAAGGAAGAGTGGCACAAGACTAATATCAGAGGTTCTCAAGTCCTCTTTCATCAGTTATTTAGCAATGTAAAGAAAAGGGTCAGTGGCAGTGAGTGAGTGGGTAGGCATATAATGCTGATAATGAATCTGTTACTCATGCTTAGTATGCAACTAGTTTCAACTAGATGTGGAAATTCACATGAAAGTGGCATGTCTATGATTTTGAGAACAACATATTACGACATTCATGGCAAAGCTATTCATTCTCAATTATTCATTCTCTATTGAAATGTATGAGCATGTTAGTGGGTCTATGCAAATCAGTTATTAATATGCAGTAAAGAGCTGGGCTCACAAACAAGAAGAAGCCAGATGTTTGTAAACACAGTCTTTGAAAAATATACCACAGTATTCATTGACAGTACAAAGACTTTTACTAAAGGGCTAAAGAATGAACGAAAAAACAGCTTAAGATTTGTAGATATTAGGTATCTAACGTAAAGGAAGGCAGGGGCATAGAGCAGAGGGAAACCAGCATAGAGGAGATAAAACATGCTCAAGGCCATCTTGCAATAGCTGGTAATTAACCGCCCAGTGAGGTCTGAATCTTGTGTAGCCACTTAGAGCACTTCTATTATGGGTTTCTATATCAATAGAGTTTGGTGGCCACAGTTGTAGCAATGCATTAAAGAGCTTCATCCCAGCTATCTTCCAGCATGATTTTGAGATGGTAAGGAGTGAATTAGTTGGTAATCATCCAGGCTAATAATCAGAGAACACACATGGCTCTTTGGCCAAGAGGTTGTCCCTTATCGGGGTTTGTCCTTATCAGGGTATTGATTTAGACTTACAAAAGTAGATCTCTGGTAGATCCTATCTCTCGCAGTCATAATGAGTACACTAGATTCGTTTCTCGTAATTCATTTAATTAATCTATAGGTAATTTTAGCTTGAAAATATATTTATTATATTCTATCTTTCTCTACTCTCTTTCCTGGCAGGATTCTACCTCCTACTAGCACAAGTTTCCTGCTAAAGAACCTGGTCTCTGGTGCAGACTACAGCTTATGCGTCTTAGCCATATTTGACGATGGCATTTCCTCCTTGGCCACCACAAAAGTGCTGGGTTGCACCCAATTCAGCACTAAAGAGGATTACCCAGAATGCCGCTCTCTGCAGGCTCACTTCCTGGGCGGCACACTGACTGTGATGGTGGGTGGGGTGGTGGTGGTAACATTGCTGGTTTTTACTGTGGCTATGATGGTACGGCACAGAGTCTGCGGAGACTGCCGGGATGACACCAACCTGTCCGGTGAGTTCTTGCCAGTCAAAGGGGTGGATGTTTATGCTCAGACCAACGGAAACAACAGCGTGATGATGGTGGCTGTGCCAAATGGGTTGTTGGCCCAACATATGAAAGCAACATCGGCCAAAACCAAGCACAAGGTGAAAGCCAAAAAGAGCCTGGAGCCCCATTGCGGCCAGGGCACAGACAAGGACCAGGAGAAGGAGAAATGTGCACCAGAGATTGAAAGAGCAACACAGTATTGCTCCTCAGCTAAAACTGCAAATACTTTGCCCAAGACTGGACATAAACATCTGGGTAGGCTGAAGCAGAGGAGGTCTATGGACAGAGACAGAGACAGAGACAAAGGTGAAGAGCAAGGTAAAAAACAAGTCTCAGACTCTCTGGCCCAAGCAGGGGAAGAAGAGGAGCAGAGCAACTCTCGGGTACTGGAGAACAAACGCAGCTGCTCTTTCGATGCAGGCGACATCACCAGTACCTCATGCTACAGCTATGCTAAGCACCTGAGTGCCGTCTGGACCCGCCGCAGTCAATCACTGCATGGAATGCTGGTCCACTGCACATCCACCTCTAGCACATCCAGTGCTGGAAGTGAGCAGTATGGCTATGCAGGGACACAGGACTATTTACACACCTATGCCTCCAACAACTCCTTTAACTCAAACTCAAACTGTAGCATGGCTGCCAACCCAGGAGACCTGGAGGAGAGCATGGTGTAGAGGTTGATGTGACACAGATAGACAGAGTAAGCATCAATGAAACTATGAGGGATACAGCTGTATAATTAGCTTATACCACTCAGAAAAATGTGCCATTCAAGATGCAGTTTAATTAGGAAGAT
>JBBKCR010000022.1:5859367-5881266 GCA_037577295.1 Ladigesia roloffi
ATTACACCCCGTGGCTCGTGACGACACATTGATGTCTTAAGACATGAAATGATCGGTTTTTGTGAGAAACTGAACAGCATTTATATAAATTTTTACCTCTGAAAGACGACCACAGTCCCCCACAGTCACCAGATTTCAACCCAATAGAGCATCTTTGGGGTGTGTTGGAACTGGAGCTTCGTGCCCTGGATGGGCATCACACAAATCTGCATCAACTGCAAGATGCTCTCCAATCAATATGGGACAACATTTCTAAAGAATGCTTTCAGCACCTTGTTGAATCAATGCCACGTAGATTAAAGGCAGTTCTGAATGCGAAAGTGGGTCAAACACCGTATTAGTGTGGTGTTCCTAATAATCCTTTAGGTGAGTGTATTTCAGTCTTTGTTTTGATGCACAATTTTGTTGTAAGGCTACAGAGAATATAGTTTATCTTTTACCAGCACTTGTTCTGAATGGTCTGTCACTTCACTCAGAATATTAAAATTGCACTCACTAGTTCTATGAGAGAAGATATTATAATGTATCATATTTCAGCTTTCTTGCTTTTAGGTTGTTCATGAATGGGGCTAAGAGGACCAATATATTTTTTTTATTTCAAATATTATTTGATATTGCACATTGTCTGAATGCTAAATAAATATATTGTTATAATTTAATAATAATAATATACATATTTTTCAGTTTTCAGTGTCAGATTACGGCCAGGGTGTTTACCTATTTTGGACTTTGCTGTCAGGATCAAATGTAAAAGCTTTGTTGCATTATTGATGATGTTGATATTCTGATTTTGCTCTGCCTTGCTGAAGTTACTTTTTGATCTGTCTGCTTGCTATGGTGACTTTGCTGCCTTTTATGGTGAATTTTGGATGTCTGAAATGTTCATCTTGGTGACTGCACATCAGACCTAATACTATCTTTCCCAACCTTCCAAATATAACACTTATTACTTAGAAAATGCTACATTTGTTTCTATTAGATCAGCAGCTCTGCTAAGAGCTACAGCCTAGTCTGACGTTTGTGACTGTTTTCAATATCTCCAGAAAATAGATTCTCTTCCTTTATGTAAACAAAACCCAGTTTCTGCCATATTACATTCTCTCAGTCTACCCGGCTCAGGCCAACAGCAGCAGAGAGACTGGGCTGAAAGTTTGCCACAGGTGACCTAGTTTATTGCAGTAAGTAGCTTAGCAGTTCACCCAAGATTAGCCATATTTGTGCAGAATACAGATCTTGTTTAAAACTGGAATTTCATTTAAAGGAACCACACCAATACATATAGAGAGGATTATGTAGTCCATAGCTGTGTTCGAAATGTGCCCTCGTTCTCCATGTAGGCCCCATGTCGTGAGTCAGCCATTTTGTAGTAGTGGCTGAAATTCCAAACGTCAGTTTCACCCACTACATAGTGCACAACATATTCGCCACGCGACATTCCAGACACTGTACACTACTGTGACGGGTCCCCCGTCCGAGTCCCTGTCTCATGTGTCCCGTTACTTTTGTCCTCCCTTTGTAGGTCCCCTTTTTCCCTTCCTAATGTGTCACATTGGTTTGCACTACTCCCCCTCAATTACATTCACCTGTTCCTCGGCATAAGGAAAGATCACTAAACTTGTGATGGAGGTTCTGTACCACTATGGCATGGAGGCACTACTGCAGATTTTCATTTTACTCAGCCTTTATTCGGTTGGCTGTGGACCGTGAAGTAACAGAACTATGTAGTGAGCTCAGAGCTGTAGGCTTTTGGGGTCTGGATGTAATATTTGGTTTAAAGTTAAAAGTTTTTGTTTTAAATCCTGAATACTGTTCTGTAAAAATTATGCCATGATAGTCCAGTCATTTGTGGTTTCTAAACTGAAAATGCAGGAAAAAAGTGCATAATATCACAATTTGCGTGCCCTTACAAAAAAAATGTAACAATGCAATTATTGTTTTACTTGTATAATATTAAAAGTTTCCTATGGTTATTACAGTTTACCCAGACAGACTCCACTCTTTCTGTGTCTGCCATTTCGCCCTTTGGTATCCTGCTCACCTATGTTTAGGTTTGAACCCCTCCTTTTTCCTCATTCCTGGTCTGTGTATTTATAACCCTTGTCTTGCTATTTCCCTGCTGTGCATTGTTGATAGTTTTGTGTGTTTGCTTACCTTGGTTCTGCCCTGTTCCGTCTTTTTTATGTTACTATTTTTCCTCTCACTTTAGTCCAGTTAGTTATTTATTTTTGTTTCCCCCCTATTGTGTGCATTCTTTACCGCTTGTGTTGCGTTAATGGATTTCATCTGGCTCTGAGTATCTATGCACTTGAAAACCTGGCCTCAAAATCACATAATGAACAATAAATTCATCTCCCTCTAGTAGCATCATCTTTTTATCATTTATATTTTATGCTCTTGTAGTCATCAGTCATTTTAAATATCTTATGAAATTCCTGCAGTATTACAGTAGATTGAGAGAAGTAGTTCTGAAACTATGGTCAGATTTTGCTTGTTACTTCAGTGACTACGTAGCCCCTGTTGTCTGTGGTAAAGCAGGCAACTGCTACCGGAACCTTTTCTCTCTGCTTTAAATTAATCTAATTTTTTTTTCATTGCTTCCAAAAAGTAAATATGTTCAGAGCTGTATGAAGCCCTATGAACCATTTCTAATAACACAGTAATTGCACGGGTATTTCTTTCATTAATACATTTTAGGGGACAATTGAATAAATGCTGCTGCCAACAAAATTATATTAGTTAAATAGGTTTTATTTCCTTTCTAAATCTTTTGCAAATGTTCCATATTTTTTATATTATTTGGGAAAATCCACCTGGCTTTGAGGCAAAATGTCCTAATGAATGGACAAATAAATATGCTACAATGAGTTATAGTACAATATAGTCACATTACCTTATATTTTTAAAAGTTTAAATGTTTTCTTTCCTGTCCATGGTTTGATGGCTAATGATTTGCAGGATATTCCCAGCATGCAGTACCTACCAAAAGTGGTCCAAGGAACGACAACCATTAAACCAAATGACGGTCTGATCCCATGGAAGAACTACTGTAGCAAAGAAATGAAAACTGAAAAGGAAAGGTGATATATGATATATGTATGACCTTGATTAATTCATGACTTCTCTCTATCTACATGCGTGATGTACTTGACTTGGACAGTGGAGTAAGGGGAGGAGGTGGCCTGGTCTGACAATCAAGCAGAAGTGGAATGTGCTGGACACACAAGACTGATCCATATACAGTATGTCCGCCTTTTAGCTTACAGGACAGGATCTGCTGCTTATGTCTTGGTGCAAAATACCACATCACAATAACTATTGCTAACTATTGAGGTTTGAGTCATTTGTCATGGATTTTATCCACCTCTTTATGATGTTGCCTACATCAGCAAGTGGATCGATGACATTACTGTATCCATCACCAAACAGATACCACACTTGATTTTGTGATTAGAGGATGTGAAGACCAACCAGTCATTTTCACAGAGATCTACAATGTCTCTTTGAGCACCTCCACTATTTCAGTGTCATTTAAATCCACCACCGTCTTTCCTGTTCCAAAGAAGAGCCCTCCCCCAACACACACTGCAGTTTTAATATCATCCCAACCGTTCCATGTATGATGAAGCCTCAACCACCCTTTATCTGGCTTCCCCATCCCCCTGGACAGAAAAAGATTTATGTGAGTAATCTTCGCATAGCCTATACTTCTGCATTTAGCATCATTCCTCAGTATTTGATTGGGAAGCTGAGACTGATGGGCCTGAACGTGTACCTCTGAAAACACATCCCTCTGGTATTCTTTCAAACTCGTGGTGTAACTCCTTTTGTTAACAGAAATAAATGTAATCTTGTTCACCAAATATTGCTGCTCCTTTGGTTTTCTTACACTCTCTCTTAATCAAATAAAATATAAAAGCACAGAAAAACAAGTTACCTGAAAATCTACGGATCTGAATGGATGATCATTAAAGTGTCTGTTGATTTAATGTTGTGATGGGTTGTTATCGAACGATTCGTTCATTTTGAACGAATCTTTAATATGACTCAGGAACAACGAGTCGTCTTGCACGAATGATTCGCATGCACATTTGCGCTACACCCTATAGTTTCAGTATTGGAATTATTAATTCTCTTTCCGGCTCAGGCTGCATATGTTAACATTACGGGGCTGTCACGTGATGAACGTACGACTCAAACCCGAAGACTGGACAGATGAACTAATCAATTCTCATTCCGGCTCAGCCTGCATATGTTAACATTATGGGGCTGTCACGTGATGAACGTACGACTCAAACCTGAAGACTCCAGAGATTAACTAGTCAACGACTCAAACTCGAAGACTCCAGAGATGAACTAATCAACGACTCAATCCAGAAGACTCGAGAGATTAACTAATCAACGTCTCAAACCGGAAGACTCGAGGTAAGAACTAATCAATTCTCTTTCCAGCTCAGCATGCATTGTTTAGCTAAATAGGCTGCCAGGTGATGAACGAACGATTGAAACCCGAAAACTTGTCAGGTAAGAGGCGAGGTGAGTGTATCATAGATTCAAGACACAGGTAAACAATGAATTAAACTTTTATGTTACTTATAGAATTATATTTTTGTCTTGTTTGTAGTATGATAAATGTTTGTGTAAGCAGTAGATATGTTTGGGAAGTAACACGTTACATTTTAATTATATTTTGCTAAAATGAACAAAAAGTCACGAATGACTCGAAAAAAGATTCGTTCATTTTGTTTAACGAGACTCAAATATCCGAGTCGGTAAAATGATCCGAACTTCCCATCACTAATATAATGGTCAGGGTTCCATTATTTTTGTCCATATCATAATGGGACACGGGCTCCACAAAAAAACAGCCGACACTGCGCGCACCCAGGTACACAAAAAGCTAACGAACTTTCAAAATAAAAGGCCATAAAGAAATTGTCGTGTTCAGTAAAAAAATCCCAGTTCACAGTCTCAAATGTTCAAATTGTTTAAATATATTTCTTTTGCATGTATGTGCCTACAATTATATGTATAGATTTGCATATATGCATTTAATATTTTTCTAATTTCATATAATCTTATTATTTTATTTGAACGTCACTACACACCTATTAACCCATGATCACTTTTCAGAGCCCCCGGAGCAGGTCAGGCTGTGGTCACTAGAGGACAGTGTGGACCAGGACATGCTTAGCTGTGGGAGGGAGCGGATGGCGCGTGTGTGTGTGTGTAAGTGTAAGGCGGGTTCAGGAAGTTCTGAATGTGGTTTGATTTTGAACAGTTAGCTTCCTCAAGACTGGCCCTCGACTCACACCGCGTGCTAGTGGATAAGGATTGCAGCAGCTCTGACTGGGCGTTAACCGAGGTAATTCACTGTATGTTTGGGCGCTGTGTTTTTTCTCTCATATTGCTTTAGTGTTAAATTTTTGGTTTGGCCTTGGGGTGTCGAATTAAAACGCTCTGCTAGGAGAGAATAAAGAGTTCGTAGGCTAATGAATTTGAACAAAGCTCCCACTGCGTTAGCATGTGTGTGGTGCCAGTCCCCTCCAAAACAGAGAGCACCTAGCACTTTCTCCACGCCTGATGTTGTATTACGAAAGACAGTTTCGTCAACTGAGGGCTAAACACTTTATCTGTCAAAAACGACACAGATCTCCACGTTTAGTGTGTGCTTTACCCCGTTGAGTTTCCCTGTTTGTGTCGGAGCGCGCCCTTTCGCTTTCATTATCCTGCGTTAGCAACGAAGCTAACAGAAAAACAGTTAGTATTAACACATTAAAATGTTAATTTGGTAATAGTATATACCATTTTAATGTCCCTAAAAGTAGTCAATTTGTTTGCGATAAAGCCGGTTAACACTGCATTGTTTTCAGAGTGCATAGAAACCAGTTGTTCACCAAACCTGTTCTTAGTTGATTCTTGTTTCCAAGTCATTGCACCTACCCCAGTAAAGATAGTTTGCGGTTAGTGATTTGGCATTGTAATTAATATTACTCTTCATAGTAGTCACTTACAGTCTCAAATCATGAAGCATTGTGTTCCTCGTGATTTATGAATTTATATTATCGAGTCTACTGCCCTGAAATCCAACGACATTAGAAGTTGAATATTTATGTTAAAGCATGAATTATTTAAAAACCCTACCAAGCAGAAAGACCAAACCAAGGGCAGTTTGACTTTTTTTTCACAACACACACTTCGTCTGTCAGAGAGTGGTAAATCCGTATATTACAGATGCTGGAAAATGAACCGTTTACTTGGAACCGCTTTAAAACGCACGTAGTAACAGTGATGTTTACCAAAAAGGCCTCTGGAATTAGAGTTAGCCCGATAAAAAAAAAATCACAAATGTTTTTTTTGTTTGCAAATTATGAAAGTAATTGTGATAAAGCTATAGAGCCAGGCTTACTTCTGAACTTCTATTAAAATAATGTTGTCTACCTGCCAGGTGGTGCTAAGGAGACGCTGTTTTAAGATGGAGAAATATTTATAATAAGTACTTTTTTTGCTAATCATAATATGGTGTTTCTTGTTACTGTAGTTTTTACATTGAAACACAATTAATTGATACAAGAATCACATGATTTTTCATATGTATATGATTTGAGAAAGTGTTCACAAATGCAGCTTTGTCTTTCAGACCAAAAATCACATCAGTTTTCAGGTAACCTGCTCTGCAGCAATCTGTCAATCAGGCCTGTATGGATGAGTTGCCAGACGGAAGCTGCTCCTTAGTAAAAGGCACATGGCAGCTTGCCTGGTGTTTGCCAAAACGCACCTGAAGGACTCTCAGACCATGAGAATAAAAATTCTCTGTTCTGATGAGACAAAGATGGAACACTTCAGTGTGAATCCCAGGCATCACCAGTCCAATACAGTGAAACATGGTGGTGGCAGCATCATGCTGTGGGGATGTTTTTCATTGGCAGGAACTCTGAGACTAGTTGGTATAAAGGGAAAGATGACTGCTGCAATATACAGAGCCATCTTAGAAGAAAACCTGCTCCAGAGAGCTCATGAAAAGGGGGGTGGTTCATCTTCCAGCAGGACAACGACCCTAAGCACACAGTCAAGATATCAAAGGAGTGGTTTCAGGACACTTTTGTGAATGTTCTTGAGTGGCCCAGCCAGAGCCCAGACTTGAATCTGATTGAACATCTCTGGAGAGATCTTAAAAAGGCTATGCACCAACAGTTCTTATCCAACCTGATGGAGCATGAGAGGTGCTGTAAAGAGGAATGGGCAAAACTGGCCAAGCATAGGTATGCCAAGCTTGGGGCATCATATTCATAAAGACACAAAAAGCTATCATTTCTGCCAAAGGAGCATCAATAACGTATTAAGCAAAGGCTGTTGATACTTATGAACATGTGGTTTCTCAGTTTTTTATTTGTAATGAAATTGCCAAAAGCTCAGGTAAATTTTTTCACGCTGTGATTATGGGATGTTGAGTGTAGAAAAAAATTAATTTAATCAATTTTGGAATGAGGCTGTAACATAACAAAATATGGAAAAACTAATGTGCTGTGAATACCTTCTGGATGCATTATACATATGAAAAACTATGTGATGTGTGTTCGGACAGGCAAAGCTGCACTTTCACAAATTGTTTACCTTTGAAAAACGATGTGATTTGTGGTTAGACAGACAAACTTGCATTTGTGAAAATGTTCTCAAATCATAAATCTTTGAAAAACGATGTGATCTGTGGTTGGACAAGCTAACATGCATTCGTGAACACTTTCACAAATCATATACATGTGAAAAATCTTGTGATTTGTGTATCAATTAATTGTTTCACTATAAAAACAACAGTAACAAGAAACACCACAGCATGATTATCAAAAAAGTATTTATTGTAAATATTTCTCCATCTTAAAAAAGCGCCTCTTTAGCACCACCTGGCAGGCAGACTACATTATTTAAACACAAGTTCAGAAATCAGAAGTAACCCTGGCTCTATACCTGTATCACCACCACTTCCATAATTTGCCAAAAAAAATTGGGATTTTTTTTTTTTAACAAATCAGACTAACTCTAATTCCAGATGTTTTTTTTTTTTCAACATTACTGTTAATTCCGTGTGTTTAAAAGCGGTTCCAAGTAAACAGTTAATTTTCCTGCATCTATAATTTACGGATTTCCCACTCTCTGACAGACAAAATGTGGGTTGTGAAAAAATTCACAAATCAGACTAGATAAACTGCGCTTGGTTTGGTCTTTCTGCTTGGTAAGGTTTTTAAATAATTCATGCTTTAACATTAAAATTCAGCTTCTAATGTCGTAGGATTTCAGGGCGGTAGACTCGATAATATAAATTTACAAATCTTGATGAACACAATGCATCATGATTTAAGACTGTAAGTGACTACTATTAAGAGTAATATTCATTGGCATGCCGAATCGCTAACCGCAAACTCTTTACTGGGGTGTTGCACCTAGCTTAAAGGACCCCAAACACCATTCTGTGTGCTTTTATTTTCTTTTCAGCTAAACAAATCCCTATAAATCGACCGTGCACGTCTGAAAGCAGCTGAAGGACCTCCTTTCACTTTTCCCTGCTGTCTGTAGGCGTTTACTGTAAACGCCCACTTGCCAGTCAAAAGCAATGAGAGTTGGTTCATGCAAATTACACCTGGCTGACTGATAGATCAAATTGTAAATCAAAATTGTCTCTCAAAGCGAAAGGAGGCAGGGAGGGGTGTGGCGAACTTATATTTTTATGGATTTTTCTGCCGCTATGACACGGAGAGCTCCTTGGCAACAAAGCCAACAGCCTGTCCTATTGGTTAAAGGAAAGAAACGGACGGTACTGTACTCCAATCACAATATAAACAGTTTAACTAAATGTGCCATATATGGAACGAACCCCCCTAGCGGCGGTGTAACAGGTTAAAAAGTCTGATTTTTAATTTTTGGCATGTAAATATTCATTCGGTTTAAATATTTTAATTAAAGCAAAGAAAATACATGTAGCCAACAACACTCGCCTTTCAATCAGAAGGCTTCGCCTAAGACTATAGTAAAGCAAAATAAAAGGCAGGGGATCAGAAAACCGTTTCATACAGTAGCTTAAACAGGAGATCTCAGTCAAATAAGCTAAAAATGAGAAGCATTTGTTGTGCTGGGTGTACGGTTCCTGTCGCCACCACTGTTAATGAATTCTCAATCTGTAATTCTGTCAAGAGCGCCCATGATATACATTAATTACCTTCTTAATAATTAACTATGCAGAATTTTGTATCATAAGATGTGATATGTTTATTGTCCAATATGTAAACAATCTGGAAGAGCCTAATCTCGGTGAAAAGACGGCGCTTATTTGCATTGTAGCTGCGATTTAAAATTTCAAGTGTAACCTGTCCTACTACAGGTTCAGCTTTATCATAATGCTCTGGTTAATCATACTGGTAAAGGCAGAGTTGCAGTGGAAACTTGGCTGTTATTGTGCGTGAAATGCAAGCCAGTTAGTTTTTCTGCTTAAAAGACTATTATTAATGTTGAATTTTTGCGAGTTTTTGGTTTGTGATGTGCTCTTGAATTCTTTTTTGGATTAAACGTTTTTTTCAGTGAGAACTTTTGAAAGTCCCAAACCTACAATGTCGTCGACATCCCAGAAACACAAGGAGTTTGTGGCAGAGCCCATGGGCGAGAAACCAGTGATGGCGCTTGCAGGAATTGGTGAAGTGCTTGGCAAGAGATTGGAAGAAAAAGGGTTTGACAAAGTTAGATGATTTAGATTTCTATCCATTAGTACAAAGGGATTGTAATAGGTTTTTACCAGCAGGTGGTGTTCTTTACACTAATATTGTGGCTTTCTCTTGCCATTCTTCCCAACAGGCATATGTTGTTCTTGGGCAGTTCCTAGTTTTGAAGAAGGATGAGGAGCTGTTTCGGGACTGGTTAAAGGATACATGTGGAGCAAATGTGAAACAGCAAGGCGACTGTTACGGCTGTCTGCGAGAATGGTGTGATTCCTTCCTGTAATTAGTTTTGGGTTTTATTTTTACTTTAGGTTGACGTCCTTTTTTGCTGACCTTCCTCTGCCTTTATGGAGCAGGCATGCTCATCGCTTCTTTGTCTATTCAAAGCACCTGGATACAATCAAAGATGCATCTAGTAGTCCAGGCTCAACTGAATTTGTTTTGATATGGACATGTCACATGTTTCTTTACTTTTCTTAGATCTTTGAATGTGTTGGCACCAACTATTAGTTTGGACTAGAGCAGCATTTCTTCATGTTTTATGGTTATTGACCAATTAAGCCAAAACCACAAGCACTGTACATGTTTTTTCTTGGTTTTCATTGCATCTGGACTACTGGCTGTCATTTTCTGATATCCATGGTATTCTTAAGGATTTGGTTTCAGCATTTAAAGAGTTAATACGGGCTGTCAGTAGTGAGTTTAATTTTCATTTTAAGAAATGACAGCAATGATGTTTGATATTAAAATTGGTTACCTAGAAAATGCTACTTGGTAGTTACCAGGTTGTAAGAGTTCGTTCAAAATATACTTGTGAAGCGTGCAGAGATGTGGACATGATAAAACGAATTGTTCCATGAACATCATTTCACAGTGCATTTCAGTAAAAATGCCTTAATAAAGAAAACATTTGGTTAACTCTTGGTACCAGAGAGGGCTGAATGTTGAACATGCTCTCAGACAAGTAATTTTATCATAGCAAAATAAGGTAAAGTGGAGAGAATGAAACACTGGCATACGTGCAGGAGAGACTGTGAAAAAAAAAGAAATGTTTTACATTTACTGTTATGTAGGGCAACATCAGTATCTTGATTTTACTGCTACATTTTGCTATTGCCATGTCTTTCAATATATTAAAGAGCTCATATCATTTTTCTGGCATGACAGAAGTTTAAAGGTTATTGTTTCGTCCCCAATCCATACCTCCATGTATAAATAAAGGTACAAAAATGGCGCCTTTTCTCAAAATATTTTTTGCAGATATGAGTGTTATAATTACCAGACATCATACTGTGCTGCACGTAATTAATGATAAAAAATTGTTTACTAAAAATGTGAGCGCAATGTCCATGTTTGACAAAACCCATTTAGTCCATAATGTGCATATGCTCTATTATGGGATGTTGAGAGGGATCGTATTTGCAATCGTAGACCAGCTGCTGTCATGGTTCATGATGGAAGTAGAGAGGACATGATATTAGGGAGGGATTCTTCCATGACCTATAGATCATTATTGACCTTGCAAAGGACACAAACCCCTAGTCTTGGTAGCATTTTGTTTATTGTCCTCTGATTCTGTACACAGTAATTTTGTAAACCCCAGGTTGGAAAAAAATGTTGTATGACTGTAGTTTCAATTTGGACTCTTTAACAGTCATTTGATAATATTCAAGGCAATTCTGACAACCCACAGGGACAACTCAAATCCACACTGCATTTGTAAACCCCCTAGTGATTCAGTTGTTCGTGTCTAGGTCTGTGTATACCGAATACGTCCAAAAAAATGTACTTTTACACCATACCAAATTCTATAACCGTACAGTCATTTCAAAGTATACTTGAAAATAAAAAACATCCTGAATAAACCTAAGCTACAGTTTAATTTTGTTTGAGGCAAAAAACTCCATAAAGCAAAGGACACTACTTTTATGTGTAATAAAATTTTAAATCCAAACCCATCACCTGTTTTCATTTGTTGATTAGAAAAATGTGCTTGTGTTCCTTACATCACTCAGTTGTAATTACTTTCTGTCTGCTGCACGGCCCCTTTATAGAGATAGAGGCTCTTTCATAGAACACAGAAAATACAACATCCTCACACAAACAAGGTTATGAATATTTAGCCTTGGCCAGACATTGAAAACAATCCGATGAGATTTTGTGTTGTGTATCTATAAGGTGTGTACACCAGTCAGAATCTTCTAACAAGGCTAATTACGTTTTTCCTGGGGGGCGCTCAGAGGAGGGCGCAGAAGAACTTTTTCTCCCTGAATGGGTTCTCTGAGGTGGGCACAGGGGTGATGAGGGGGTCCTCACAGGCATGGGCGTCACAGTAAGCCATCAAATCCGCAGCAGCCTTGGACACCTGGAAGTGTAACAAACAAATATTGTGAAAATATTTCATGCTGGACCATTTGAAATGTTATAGGTATTTGTAGTAAAATGGGGGAACATGTACTTTGAAGGATTTGGTACAGAAATGATAGTAAAAATGACTAAAACACTAAGTAGATATCATCTGAATTATGACACGCCTCTCATACTGCTCGTCTTGTAAACGGATCCGTTTTTCTGAAGCACTTAGCCTAATGGTGCCATTCCAGTCCTGGAGGTGGCATGCTATTCAAATGTTTTCCCTGTCTTGCAGGCCTGATTCACACTGTTAAGTGCTTAAAAAGCCCCTCAAATCTGCTGTCTTATGGGTAGAAAATTGCCAGGTTTGAGAACCCACACTTATTAAAATAAAGATTTATGGCTTACAGTTATGAAAAACCATCAACTGGTATGGAAACTTCACATGTGTTAGATTTTCTCACTTAAAGGGGATTCTCTATACATCATAACTCAAAAAACTGCATTAAATGTTCATTAAAGAATTGAAAATGACCCTATTACATCACTGCAAATAACCTGGAGTCTGAGACTGGGTTCCATTGCCTTGTCTACTGCTCATAGCTGATACTAGTTATAATATTACAGTCATTTGTAGTTTATTTCACTAAGCTAAAGTAGAATTCTCCATGGCACGGTATATAAATCAATACAAGTAGACACTATTAAATGTAGCTGAGATGGTTAACTGCTGTTTTATATCAACCCTGCAGCAGTAATCACTTGCTGATCATGCATTTAGATTACATACATTTACATATGATTCAAATGCCAGATGCCTTTATCGAAAGTGAATAATTTGAGGAAACACTCCAGCTTCAGGACAGTGCAAGAACCAGAGGAGTTTTAATGTTTAATTACAGAGTAGTTTAACATGATGTAAGCTAATTCAAATAGACGAGCAAGCATGAATTACAACAGTTTACAACAGTGCATCAAGAGAGGAGATGCTGTTTCAACAATATATAAGGGATTCTGCTGCTCTAGTAATTTAGTATATTCAACCAGAAGAGGAATGCGAATTAAACCAGTCTTTACTGGATCTGACAGAGAAAGAACCTGTTCATACAAGGCAAACCCAGTCCAGACTGTTCTCGTTCACGGTTCCCCAAAGTGAAAAACCTTCGAACGCTTAAACGACTGTGGAGCATCCATGGCTGGAGGGGCTGTCAGAAATAGACCATACCTATTAACCTGATTCTGTGGCCATGTCTGATACAAAATGGAGTGTCCAGAAAGGAAAGGACTGAAAAGAAGAAGGATACAGGATCACATTGGAGCCATTTCTGTTTTGATTCATCTCTCACCTTGATCCGACAAAAACTGGCTTCAATCTTCAGCTGTTCCACCAGCTTCCTGGCCTGACCGACACTCATGGTGCTGTTCACAGGGGTGTCTCCTTTCATCCTACCACACACACAAACACATGATGTTGGGAAAAATACCACCAGCAGATGATTGAGAACCATACAGGTTGCATCAGTTTATTATTTAAATAAATAAATTGTCATATGACCATTCAAATTTGCAGGTATTAGTGAGTGGCAGATTTACAGCACATTTATTACTTCAGAAGAAGGCTGGCATCCTGCAAACCCATCCTATCCTTACCACCACTTACATCTCTGCTCTCCTTGCAGAAAGCTGCCTGTCCTAAAAAACCTAAACATCACCTTTATGTGTGACCATCTGATCGTCATAAATCCCAACATCCTGCTGCAAAACCACAGGATTACTTCTGATTAGCATAAATTCATCCTCTGCATTTCTGCTGCTTGCATTGTATTATGGCCAAATGAATGTTTAGGGCTAATTTAGGAATTTTATATCTTCTTATTTCATTATCCTCAGACACAAATTCAGTTTGAACCTAAATAAGAATACAATTGTGGTTGAAGATAAAACTAGCATTAATTCCTCACACATAAACACACGCACAGATCACATCCTCAGACAAAACAGTCCTCTCCACGAGGTGCATCACATTTCTCAGATACTGCTGACAAATGAACAGATAACAGATCTTACTACGGTGACGCTTAATTCACTAATTCATTTTACACTCCTGTATACATCCCTACACCTTGCACTGGCAGTGGGCTGCTTAAACCGGGCCAAATACATACACAGCAATCATGGCTACTCACACACCACCAGTTAATACAAAATTTAATTATGATATCACCTACAGAATTATTCAATGTCCTCTGTGAGACCTCAGTAAAGTAAGCACCATAAATGATATGCCTGTTAAACAACAAAGCACAATTCCAATTTCAGTAGCAACTGAAGGAGGATGGAGGAAAGGGTGGATGAAGAAGGAGAGGCAAGGGGGAGGGGGAGGATCAGAAGAGACGTGCTAGTCTATTTTCATCCTTCTGGGCCTTCCATCACCCTTTCTCCCTTCTTCTCCTCTCTCTTACCCTTGATGTCTTCCTCTTCTGGAGCAAGCTCTACCTTCTCTTCTGTCCTTATTCCTTTCTCTCAGTGTCTGGCGGTGTTTATGCTCTCAGTGCAGCCGGACCCCACCCTCATAGACAGTGTGGATGCTACTCTACTCTGTAGTGTCCAAATGCACTGCAATTCTGCTACAATGGGCACCAGGCTCTTGGTACATGCATAGAAAACTCCCCTCTGCAGTGAATGGAACGAGCCAAACCAGTAAGAGGGGGGGCTCCAGTGGAACTGATCTGCTCTGTGGGTTGCCCCTTAGCATTTCTGCCACAGTTTGGGATGGGGGATAGGGGAGGTGGCAGTGGATGAAAATATATGAGATGGAGGAAACCATGACATGGTTTAGCACTGCATGTAATGTGTGTGGCCATTTAGCAGCATTTAAATGCACTGCTTATTAGCCATCCTCCCGTCGCCTCTTTATGTCCTCCCGCTTTTTCCTCTGTTACCATGGGAACTGCTGCAGCCCCGTCAGTCTATACTGTGGCACCATTTTGCATCAGTGGTCTCTCCCACCCAGGTTAGCATATCCACATTAGTTCATCTGCATCAGTATCCCCCTGCTCTTTTTCCCTGCCATGCCCATTTGTGGGACTGGCTTTATTCTATTTTCTAAAAAAATATGATCTCAGATGACAAAACATGGGCTATTTATTTTGGATATAGCTAAAAATATGTGAGGATTCACATTAACACTAATGTCTAACACCTATTCGCTTTTACGGTAGATTGATGTCCCCACGCGGTCTTCGTATTTGTAGTTTTTGTGCTGTTACTGTAGGCGGGAGTCGAAGGTGGTTATGAAGTTCGCACATTTTTTTCTTGTAGTAATATGCCCGAATCCCGAGCTACGTGATTCCTGTTTTCCAAGCAGGTAAGTAGGGCACATTATATTGTCACGTTTCAATGACTGAAAAAGCTACTAAATTGGGACAGCGAGCTCTTACTCCCCCGTGTTTTCATGCGTAGGCTAGCTAGGGATGATACGCTAGCTCCTAGCAAAGTAACACATTCAGTGATGATGTTAGCTCAGTAGCTATATCCTCTGCTTCTAACCACTTTTTGCTAGAGGTAGAGTTGTGGCTTTGATTTATATACCTCCAGCATTGTAGCCAGTAGATTTAAGTAGTGCAAAAGACTTAATCAACTCTGTAATACTGTTATCCCATTGGTCTACGACGGGCACAACAGCAACAAACTATTTTCTCACTTAATTCAGCAGTACCACATATTGTCAAATATGTCTCGGGTGGCCAAGTGGTTAGGGAGATGTCCCTGTGATCGGAAGGTTGTGGGGTCAAATCCCAGGATTGCTAGTGGCACCACTGAGGTACTCTTGAGCAAAGTACTGTACCCATACACTGGTTCCCTGGTGCTGCATTCCCAGTTGCCCGCTGCTTTAATTGGTGTATTGGTTAAAGGCAGAGTTAGAATTTTACAACGTCCACACACTGGTTTGTATGATTGGTTACACCTAAAGAAACCTAACACAACTGCAACTGTCTAACAACTTGCTCAGTGGCTTGCGCAGTCATGCAATATACGTAATATCAGAATGGACAGAAATATAGTATTTTTCTCAATATTATTATTTAGTGAAATTCAGTGAAACTGTGAGAGAACATTGTTCTGCAAGATTGTTATTCTAATTCTTGTCACCTTATATTGTTCTTTTTCAGGTTTTGGAGAGTACCAACTATCCGAAACTGGGTTAGTGTGAGACGAATGCATATCAGACAACAGTCAGTGAATTAATTCAGAATATATACATGGAATCTGCATTTTTTTTTTCAAATGTCACTAGAAAAGGAACGCAGTATCTTTGGGATGAACTTTTATTCATGCCAGAGTGTTTGCGTTGATTTATATGAATACTGAGAGGCAAAACTCTGTGCCAGGAGCAGAGGGCAGGCACAGTCCTGGGAGCAAGAGACCTCAATCAGGGCGGGACGGCCCAGGCCTTGAGGAAATGGGCTCCATGATAGGGCCTTTTCTGCTCTGGCTCCAGGATGTGGCAGCTGTTACCCTGCTGAGGGCTCGGCGCACTCTGCTGCGGGCCGCTATTCTATTCTGCACTCTGGTTCTGCTGCTCTGGGTGTCCATCTTTCTATACGGCAGCTTTTACTACTCCTACATGCCCACTGTCAGCTTCTCCACACCCGTGAACTACCAGTACAGGTACAGACATGTGATTTGACATGTGTTGTATGTACAGTAATGGTTTGACAACAATGGTGAAGGCCGTGCCAGTTTTATATGGTAGTTTGTCTAATCTTTCGAAATTAATTGACAAATAAAAATCACTTGCTTGAAAATAAAATTGGAAAGTGATTTAAAATGCACCATTGTATAGAAACTGTTAACTGTTGTGGGGGGAAGAACCAAACAAAAGTATGTTTATTATGCTTCTAAATTGCTGAAGCTATTACAAGAAATGTTTGCAAATATGTTGCTTGAACCAAAGCATTGTTTTGTGGTGTCAAGGTTGCTGCTCTGTTGCTGTCAAGTTGCTGCTCTGCACATTATAGTGTTTACACACCCACTTTAACTCAAGAGCAGCTTGGTAATGAAGTGATCAGCTGTGTCTGGAGCAGAGAAACTTTAAAATGTTCATACAGCACGCATATGTTACTGAACCCCAAGTTAATTTACATATCTGTTAGCTTCACAATTAAATACAGTACACAAAATAAGGTAAAACATTAAAATGAGAGTGAATACATTAAAAAGATTTAAACAAATAGCCCTTATAAATAGATATAAGGGCTTTTAATAGTTCCTGTGTATGTAAATGCGTACATGTTGGGCATTGTAAGGCAAAACCGTACCAAAGAAAACAGTATTTTGGATCAGTATGTATTGCTTGTCATTCTGAACATAACATATATGAACTCAGTCAAGGGTTCACAATTTGTTTTGGATATCAAGTTATATTTGCATTGTAGTCATCTCTTGTGTCAGTCCCTTGTTGTAAAGAAATGAATTGATGCATTTCTGTACATAACACTTTTTCCACATGATTCCAACATTATTATATTGTTAGAAATATCTAATCATTATGACACTGTTGCAGAACTGACTGCGAGCCTACCAGCTCAACTCTCTGTTCATTCCCCATGGCCAACGTCTCTCTCTTAGGGAATGGCAGAGAGCAGGTGAGGGCCCCATTGATAAAATACACAGAGACACTAATTACGGGTTCAGAATCTTTTCATTTTAATACAGTTTCTTCCACCAGACTCTATCAGCTCCTTTTTGTGTTGCATAATACAAAAATATTTCAAAGTAAATATCCTGCCCAAAAATCTTTTAAGTTATATCACACGGTTTAATATAAAGTAATTCCACCAGTTGTCTCCACTGTAGGTGATGATGTATGGCCAGCCCTACAGAGTTTCTCTTGAGTTGGAGATGCCAGAATCTCCAGTTAATGAGCAGCTCGGCATGTTCATGGTCAAAATGTCCTGCTACACCAAGGATGGGACAATCGTATCCACTGTGGCGCGATCTGTGAGTCAGAGTGAAGAGTTTTAAAATGAGAGAACCCAAATCCCACAAGTGGGAATTGTTTTCTTTTTAACCAAGGCTACAGTACTTTGTTTTAATGTAGTTTTTCTATTATAATTTACTGTTACTTTAAAATTCATTTTAATCTGGAGGTTGGTTTTCATTAAGAATTTCTTTTGGTTTAGATTTTTATTTTAAAAATTTATATCAGTTTCAGGTCTAGTGGTACTGCCAGAGGTGTAGTCAGTGATATAAAAGTGATATCTATCAGTATTTTTTACTTAATAGATTTTGGTTTATAAAATTTAGCTTTTTGTTAACTGCAGTAATCCTCTCCCAAAATGTTTGTTACAATACTTGGTGATTTGGTGAATTTACAATAAATCTTAATGCTGATTTGTCATTTCTCTGAGCTCTGAATAGTTGGTCACTGCTCATCTTCATGATGAATGTTTCTTTGTGGCCTCTGGCACATATTGGAATGGTCAAGAAAGTATTTTCAACATGCCAGTTAAGAGTACTGATTGACAACGTCCACAAGAGGGCACCCTATGCTTTGCTATAATCAGTCGCCAGCCAATAGTACCAGGTTTACAGCTTGCAGTATTGTTAAAGTAGTTAAGATCCAAAATATCAACTTGTGTTAATCCTTTATCCAAATCTGTCTGTCCTTGTATATTTTATGGCAGGTTTTATATCCGTAATACATCCCTGTTGTGCCACAACATTACCAGACCAAGCGAATCATATTGTTACAAAATACTTTACAGTTTCTCATGTCTCATAATACTAGGGTCTGCATTTTAATAGTAGACTGAGAATTATTCTATTTTGTTTGCTAATTGTTGTTGTATACTGTCCCATCAGGCCATGCTGCACTATCGCTCAAGCCTTTTACAGACTCTGAGCACCTTGCTGTTCTCTCCCCTGTTCCTGACTGGGTTGTTTGAGCAGAAGCAGCTTATAGAGGTGGAGCTCTTCCCAGACTACAAGTCTGATTCTGTAAGTCCTTTGAGCACAATTGCGCTCATGCCCAACCTTCGGGATACGTGTGTGACTTTACTTTTCTTATTTAATATATTCACTTCAGATTTCATATGTCATATGAATGTGCACATGCAAACATGAGCAAAAAGTAGGCGTTTGTCAGTGTAAACTAATGTTAAACAACTGTAGGTGTGTTTTAATGAGAGCTTTTGCTTAGTAGAGTACGATGGCCCTGAGAGTCAAAACACCACCACATTTAAAAAATCACACCCACATTTAGGGAAACACAACCACACTTCCAAAAAAACAAATACATTTCTTATAATTGAAAGGGCAGGACCACACTTCTTGTATGTTATTGGACAGTACCCATGTCACTCATAACAGACTCGTTATGATCACATACAAGAATGAGTATTAAATGATGATCTTAAATCGAAATGTTAAATATATATCTCGCAAATGTGAAATTTCACAGTTAAATAGGGCTCAGTGACACGTTTCCAACAACCCCTCATTTGCAACAATTAGCCGAGCATAATTACTTGTTCTTAATTGAAAATGGACACTTATCATCACGAGTCATTCTGTAGTGAGTCACATGGGTACTGTCCAGTCACTAACAGGAAGTGTCCTTTAATTCACCCCTTAATTCGTCCTAGTCAGCGTCATCAGTGATGAAGTGGAGGACGATGGTGAACTGATACTACATTCTCACTTCCTTTAAGGAGAGATGGAAGAAATCAGATATCAGAATAAATAAAAATTATTTAGTAAACATGTAAGTATTAATAATATATATGTAATGATGAAAAAGTTTTTTTTGTGGACAAAGTATTTTGATAATAGATATTACCGTTGGTTGTGAAGATTTCACGCTAAAGGAAAGAAAACTTTTGTGAGGAACATCAATATCAGAACATCCCAGTAAACATCACAGTTAGTACAATTTGTTCAATTATCTGGAAGAGTAAAATTCATTCAGACTTTTAGTTGTCCTTTTACAACATGCTTTCAAACTGATGGCAAGGAAGGTAAAAAAGAAGCAAACATTTGCACTTTGTTTATGATTATGAGTACATTTAGAGTACAATTATTGCACATTCATAAGCACAATGTGTTCATTTGAAGTGGATATATATATTGATTGTATTCTAAATACCAAAAACTAAATTATTGAGTGCTGGTTTCCTCTCACTCTCCTTCATATTTAATATAACAATCCAGTAATACAGTGCAAACTAAGTCATGTGTGCTACATCATTCTTGATTTTTGACGTATTTCTGCTCAGTTTAATACAACTCTATAAAATATTTATGTATTTTATTCATGCTTAGTTGGTAGATTTGTATGACTTTTGAATGTTCACTTTTCCTTACAGTATTATCCCACTATAGGGGCTGTGATAGAGATCCAGTCTCGACAGGTTCAGATCTATTCTGCCCATCTTAGAATCCATGCCTACTTCACTGGTGTAAGGTATGTGTGTCTTGTTCACATTTTATAGTTCTGGAACCTTTCTACCTAGCGAGGCATGTCATGAAAATTACACTTGATCTGGTGATAAATTTCCATATAAATAGTTGTGAATGAACAGTTTTGGTCATTGAAGGAACCATAAACAAAAGTGGCTATAATGACTGATTATCTGGTTTGGTTTCTCAATGCTGATACTTACAATCTCCCAGATTTAACCCAGCTTTATCTTAAATGAAAAAGCATTACCCACTACTCAATAGATGTTGAAACACTAATTTAGAAGTTTTGTAAGAATAAGTGACATCGTAGTGTGTTTCTGAATTATTTTATCTATAGTTATTTACTTCTATGGATGAATATTTAATAAAATGGATAATCCAGGAGTTGTGGGAAATGACAATGGCTAATAATTAGAATTAGCTGATTATTAGTATTTGTGACAGGCGTGTGCCTAGTCTCTAAACTGGCATTTTATGAATACTTCCATTTGTTGTGAATAAAACTGTCCTTGTTTTTATATGAAATATTGTACATTTAAGCTGGGTTTAAGATTTTTTTTTTCTGAACTATAGCATATCCTGACCACAGCAGATTTAGTATTTTAGTACAAACCCTAAAATACTCATGTTCACCCTGTCTAGAATTGATACTTGATGCTAATTGATGCTAATAGAGCTAGACCATTCTGAGCTTTCAGTACTGTTCCCTTTCTTCACAGATACTTCTTGTATAATTTTCCTTTGACATCAGCAGTCATCGGAGTGGCCAGTAACTTCACATTCCTCAGTGTCACACTGCTCTTTGGTTACTTGCAATTCATCTGGGGGGGGCTATGGCCCCCAGAGCAGGTCAGAGTTCAGGTAGGACTGCTGCTCCTTTTACAGTTACATCGTGACCTCAAATTATTATAACATTTTTCCTTTTCTGGATTTTCTAATCTTGATAAAATGTAATAGTTTGGGGCGTCTGCATTTAGGTGATGATGGGAGACACAACTCGTCTTCAGCAGAGGAGAGAGGAAGCCTGGAAACACATGCAAACTTCTGCCATCACACCCAGTAAGAGCAATGTGCTGTCCAATGTCAACAGAAGTCATCTGAACAGTTTTCATAGATGCGTATGGCTTTAATCAATGCATCACGATCACAATATTATGTGCAATATAAATACTGTACTCTAGATGGCGATACTAATGTTACATGTGCAATAATATAATAATAATAATATGTGCTATACATTGTTTGTATTCTTCTTCTTTCAGCAAATCTTTATTCAGATTATATTTATTTTCTGGGTTTAATATATTTTGTTAGATTTATTTAGACTTGTATTACACCTGATTTATTTATCCTAGTATAGTAGTAATCTTATAGTAGTAT
>JBBKCR010000022.1:5881366-5908134 GCA_037577295.1 Ladigesia roloffi
TCTGCTGAGGAAACAAAGTCACCTTCGACTTGGATGCCCTGGGGGTAAGCAAATAAACATCAAATATTCATTTTGGGGTGAACTATCCCTTTAAGTACATGATTTAATCGGTGTGTTTCTAATCCAGCCCAGTTATTTCTGCACAGAAGATCTCAAAAGCCTCATCCAATGTTTCCTGCAGCAGTAAGTTTGCTTCTCGGGCTCTGAGTATTTTTGCTTAAATTTGAACATGGGTATTGACTGAAGCTGTTTTTATTTCTCGTTTATCCTAGGTATTACACTATATACGACTCTTCGGACAGACAGCCGTTGCTTGACGCCTACCATGATGGAGCGACTTTCTCTCTGAGCATTCCCTTCTCCATGCAGAACCCTTCCAAGTACAGTTTATATTTTTGTCTATTCACATGCTTGCCATGTGTAGGTTTTTTTCTTGCTACAGTTAAAAGTTTTAAGATTTGCTTCGTGTCTTTTCTTTGTAGATCCAGTTTAGGAGAATACCAAAAGGACAGTCGAAACATCAAACGAGTGAGAGATTCAAGTAAGTCTCCTAACTATTGTACAAATACAGATTTGATGTATTTGTTAGCTACTGTTAACATGGTGGTATTTTGGCCTATATTTAAAAAATATTTAAAACCTCTTTTACTAAACCTGTCCCTCCTATAACTGTGGAGTGAATTCCTGTAACTTTGCCCTTTCAGCTACACGGTTCCGCTTGTTAAAGCACACACGGCTGAATGTAGTTGCATTCCTGAACGAACTTCCAAAGACCCAACATGATATTGCTTCCTTCAATATTGATGTAAACACCTACACTGTGAGTGAGATGTTACTATATTGTGGCGTAGACATTTCAGTGTTTGTATGGCCTTACAGTTCACTGTTCTTTTTTTTTTCTGCTTTAGAACACATTATTGTCGTTCACGGTCAGTGGCTTGTTCAAAGAGAGTAAGTAAATGATCTTTGTTTCAGTAATTAATCCCATAGGCTGTTGTATGAGTCTATTTTATCTGTTACTTGTAGCTTCTAAGTTTGTCATTCTGTCTTTTTAAGTGGATGGCAAATCCCGTGACTCATATAGAGCATTCTCTCGGGTGTTCATCGCGATATCTCCAGGAAATGGAACGTAAGACCTACCTATTTATGTAATTTATTTGGGGGAAAAATAAATAAATGGCAGGTTTCTTTCTTCTTTGTGAAGACTGGAACCATATCATGCTCGCTTGAATTGTTGTTGATGCAAACCTTGTGATGTGTCTTCAGTCTGTGCATCGTAAACGATGAGATGTTTGTCCGGAATGCCACAACAGAGGAGATTAGACGGGCATTTGTAGCCCCAGCTCCAACTCCCTCCAGCAGCCCTGTGCCCACTCTGTCATCCACACAACAGGACATGCTTTCTGCTTTCTCCCAGAAGTCTGGCATGAACCTGGAATGGTCTCAGAAGTATGTATAAGGAATCCCTTAAGCATTCAACTAACAGAAGGGCTCTACAAAACTTCATGATGTCATCTGTTTAGGTTATGATCATGGTTGTAACCTAGTATACTGTAAATAATCAGTTTGTTAAAGTTGTGGAAATTTGTGAAACAAAACCATGTTATTTACTAAAGTCTCAATGTGTCCTGAAGGCCAGTAATTACATTTTTATTAACTATCAGTATTTTCTTATTGTAGGTGCCTCCAAGACAATGACTGGGACTTTGACCGAGCTGCTCAGATCTTCACAGATCTTAAGGTACTTTTAGTCTTTGCATTTACCTTTTGGGAATATATGTATACCTATGCAGTAATATGGATTGATCTGCGTTGCTTTGCTAAGAAGTTCTTCATTTCCCTTTTCCACAAGGTCCAAGGAAAGATTCCAGATGTTGCTTTCATAAAGTGATTGTTTTTAAATAACTTTTCCTAATATGACCTCTTGATATGAATGTCTTGATATGATCTTGCTTTGACATAGGATTTGAAGTTGATGTAATTATTAAAGTCCTGATTGAATAATTTGTTGGGGGGGTTTTTTAGCTAAAAAAATTTTCATTACACATGTACCAGCTTGTAAAACCTGTGACTGTAGCTAATTAAAAATGTCATGAAGGAGTATTCATTAATTCCTCTACTGTAAGCCCTCATTACTTGTTTCGGTTTAATGTTTTCTATGATATAAACAGCTGTTATGTCCACAAAAGTGGCCTTATTGCTCCCCTGTTCAGACCCAGTCTCCTTTGCCTTGATGTTTCACATTTGGAAATGTTCTGTATTTGTCATTAGTGTGTACCTGTAACTTAATACTACGTGCACCTGAGGCATATGCATGAATTTCATGAGTAGTGAACAACTAATAAACTTGATTCAAATTAAATAAGGCAGTGAGTATTTGAAAAAGCTTTTCCAAATGACAGTGATGGTCTGAACATTTCCCGCAAAGTGGTAGTGAATAGTGCTCTCCTAGACAGCAACATTTTTTTTTAAAAACTTGTATCAATTTTCCACTTAAATGTGACTATATTTTCTCCACTCTAGCTAACACTGACCACAAGAGTAAGATTTTACTCATTTCAACATTGATAAACTTTTGTCTCTTACTTCAGATATGAACAAGTTCACAAATGTGTAGCTGATTACAAATAATTTTGTGGAAATTCTTTAGTTTCAAGTTATTGCCTTTATTTTAAGGAAATTGTAACGTTGCACATTGTTTGCGTTCCATAACCCTAACCCCTAAAAGTTTATAGTGCTCTCCCAATTATATATTTTAAATGCCAATAAAAATAATTCCTATTTTTTTACTGCTGGCTTCAGATTGAAGCATTCGCATTCACCTTTAATGTTAATAATTGTGGTCAGCATAGTATTCTTATAAACTTGGAACAATGCAGAAGCCCAAATCTTGACCTGCATTATAACCAGCTCTGAAAAGCTCTCAGCATTTTAGAAGGTTTTCATATTTTATACTATTCATGAACAACTCAGAGCTGACGATCATTCAGGTGAAGACCTCCTGCTTGAAAGCTTCTGCTGTGTTTACTGGCCTTAAAGCAGCTCCTGATGCTACGTTGTGCACGTAGGAATTTGCAGTAGACAAAAACATTCATTCTTAATGTTGCACTGTAACAAAATGTATATGTATCCCTCCTCGGACCATATAAGAAAGTATTCACTGGAATGCCAAGGTTCTAAATAGTGTATTCTAACAGATGCAACAGGTTTTATTTCAAGTGTTTTCATTACAGTTGTGCGTTTAGTTTTGTTCCAGTTTAAAGTCCTTAAGCACGCTTTTACAAAAAAAACACTTTCTGTACCTATCTCTGCATTATTGTCTACTACAGCCAAAATAGGCGAAGTATTGTTTTCAATGGGTACATTGCTTCAAACCCTGGGGTGTGATGAAAAAGCAGTTACAGTAACTAAGGATTAGGGTACAGTTGCTGTGCATAGTTCATAGCTGGTGCAAGCTTCTTTAGTCTAGGTCAGAGAGGATATTGGAGACCAAGCTGCAGGTGAGGCCCGTCCCATCAGGTTCTACATTGAGCTTCTTCACCACACCATCCTCCACAAGCATGGCATATCTAAACAAAGGACAGCATAATTTAATGAAGCAGGAACAGCCAGTAGTTGAAAAGTGCTTTGGGAACTTTTTTTCAATCCAGAGGTTCCTCTGGAATTGACAGCAATAACTAGTTGTTTGGTTAATTGTGAAATACACTGGTGACCATGGCTCCTAAACAAAACCCATGGTTCAGCATGCTAAGTTATGCTAACCACAAATGTTTACATCCACATCAGAGAGAGAACATAGCCATGTACCTACAAATCCTGTGTCAGTTTAATTTTGTAGACTAGGTTTAGCTCAAGGCAGTTTATGAAATTTCATACCAAATACGCTTCAGTATTTGTGTTTAAAAAAATAAGAGGAACAAAGTCTAAACTGTGAAGAGCTATGAAGGGTAAGGCACAATACATTACAACAACAAGGAATATCTTGAAAATGGGTGTTGCCATGGCAACGGGACTGATACAAACGGGGTAAACAAACCATTGTTTGAAATGAAACACATTAATGATTGGCTACTGCGCTGTTATAGGCTGTTGCTAAATGAAATTGGTAAAAGTAAGGAAAACACTTAATTCAGTGTGTATTACTGGGTCAAACCAAACTGGCACAACAACTGAGAACCCAACTGACCCAAGAAAAGGGTGAATAACTACAGCCCTACAAACCATTTAGGACAAAATGAAGGAGATCCTGGTGACATGCCTAATGGGCAGTACACCTCTTTCAAGACATCAGACTTGCTGAGAAGTTCTGCTTTATTGCAACACAGTGATTTATTGGGGATTTGTTTTAAATGGACAACTTTAAGGATTCTTGTCATGGCTTGAGTACAGGGACTTAATCTATATCATTTGAATGTCTTCTATTTTATTATGACAATTTTTTAACTGTAGGTAAAAAAAACTGCCACTGAATACTCAGCAGTGCTCACCTCTTGGATCTTTTGTTACCAAGTACTTGAAGGATCTCGTCATTATCCAGAAAGAGGTCAACTGCCTGAAAAAGGAGAGCACAGGCTGCGGTTGCCAGCTATTCACAAATCAATTCACGGAATAATGCTGCAAAAATAAGGAACCAGAGCCAAATGTTGCAAAATATTATTCTATTGCATAATCCAGTGCAGAAAACAAAAAATACTTTCCTTTAAACTTTTGAGAATTGGAGGTGATGGAACATAAAATACAAGAAGTCTTACCGCTGTAAAAGACCCTGTGGGATCTGCCAGCATTCGCACCTATGATGAAATTAAAACCTTGTTAAATAAGACACCTACACTAGGTTGCAAGTTTTATCAGGTAATTCTATCTTGTACCTCCAATCAAAAGCCACATTATCAACTTAACAGTTAAAGAATGTACCCTTCCTGGAAAATGACCCTGGAATATCATGGGCCCAACACAGCCCAGGGTGGACCATACTCACTATTGTGTGTGTGCTACTGACATCACAAAGGACAGATGGTGGATATTTGGTGATGGAAACGGCTGTGTGTCTACAAGGAAGCTGACTGCTAAAACTTTCCATTGTGAAATCAATGAGTCAACTGTCGAACAACAATGTGTCAAACTGGCCAAGCATGTTTTCTTTGAACTGATCCTTGTTTCCTTAAGAGAATCCGAAAACGCAGTAAACGTGACTGGCAGGTTCACTGATGTTCAATGATTGTGTAAATTTTCAAATTATTCCGAATTGATTGTTGACACTAATTATAAACACACATACATACAGTTTTACCAAGGGTTCATTGTTCACCTTGCCATCTGTGCCATGCTCCTTGCCCCATGCAGCCATGACAAAAGCATCATTCACAGACAGACAGGCCACCTCCTCCACGCCTTTACTCTTCAGGTTTACAGCCTGCTCCACGAATCCTGGCAGATGAGTCTGAGATAGACAGGTGCGTGAGAATCACAAAAACATGGCTGCATAGAGGAGCCGAGTCGACATACTTGGTGCATGAGTGTGTATACCAGACATATCCCCAGAGATAATGCCATCTTAACATACCTGGGTTGTAGAGTAACACATCATTTCTCCAAATATTTGTATTTTTCTGCTTATCCCAAGTTTCTTATTGGCAGAGGGCTCATGCTTTTCTACCCCATATCGAACCGTTATTTTACAGTTTACACAGCTTTTCTATGGAAATTCTATAAAGCTGTAGATGCCCTCAGCTGGGCACAGAAATGGGCTTACCCTAATGTGTAACCTGAGTAAGCAGAGCAACAGAATCCTTTTGAAACAGGAGACATCAGAAATGTTGAGAGCTGGGGTGTGTGTCATGTGTGGGTGAGTAAGTCTACCTTGGAGCATCCAGGAGTAAATGCCCCTGGCACTGCAAACAGGACCCCTTTTTTCCCCTTGAAGAGTTGATCCATGGATACTTTCTGGTCGGGGGCCCCCTCCTGGACCTCCACAGCTGGAAGACTCTGTCCAATCTGACACAGGAGAGGTGATGATGACATTAGAACAAAACAGGCATTGCTTAACCTCAAAGAAAAAATCCCAACCGAAGCAGCTATCTTTGACAGGAACGCGTCCTCTCGACCTTAAGGGTGATAGGACCGTCGGGCTACAACTATTTAATGCTTTAGTTTTGTACTTGATTCGCTCTGAACTGTGAATAATGAACTGCACTTTACGGCGGTTAACACTGTTTATACACACAACAACCCCCCACACAAAAATTAATAATAGCTTAACTTAAATAAGTGACAAAAGCCGTATGTGGGTCAGACAGCGCTACAATATGAAAATTCGCAATATTGACATGAAATGCGAATAATAAAGCCACTGTGAGGGCAGTACTGAGCGCCATCCCAGGGCTACAGATATTGAAACAGCTAAAGACTCGGATGTTGCTGAAAATGCCTAACGCAAGCAGCATGGCGGCGGCCTCGATGTTTCCGGTGCTCATTTTAGCCTGGTTTTAAATATTGAACCAACCAAGGTCACGAAAACAGCCACAGCTGTATAATATCTGCATGGGGTTAAAAGAAGCTGGTCTCACCTGAATCGGCATATCTGCAGATGGTGAAGTGTGAAGAAGTCGAACACAGGGAACGGCCCGGCTCGACCTCAGCAGAGCTGAAACTCTGTTCATCGGTTTTATATAAACAGGAGCCACGGACAGAGAAGAGGAGGACACCAATCTGGTAACCAGGCGTCCGCACAGAGACCAGCCAATCAGACCGGATAGCCAGTCTGATCTCAGACAATCAACCAGCCAATAGGACACCCAGAAAACTAATACTACACAGATCAATCGGACAAGGAGAAATAAACCAATCTGATAACAAGACAACGAGCTGTCAAGTAGCAAACCGACCAATTAAATAACAAGGTAACTAGGCGTCTCATAACAAGACAACCAGCCAGCTGGTAATACACTGACCAATCAGATAACAGACAAGCAGCAGTCAGGTAATACACAGGCGAATCAGGTAGAAAAGAAAAAACAAGAAAAACAGCCTTTAGCCTTGTAACCATTTTTAATATAAATAGACCCAATAAAATGAGTCCCAGACAAATACATTTAAGTTACAAAACAGGTTCTATTATCGATCAAAACGTGTTGTAAACTGTTTGTTGTTTTCCTCGGGTCGGGTCAGGTTTTGGGTCATTATCTACGAGTAGTTTTGCGGGTTGGGCGGGGGGGGTTTGGATCTCCTGACGGGTCGGTTTGGGGCGGGTGTTAAAAAAACCCAACCGCGGAACAGTACTACAGAATATAATAAAGTAAGAGCCATTTGGGAGCCGAAAAAACGGCTATACTAACGAGTGAAGCTGTTGTTGTATTAACCCGAGTAGCAGTGCCCCCTGTCCACAGCCACGACCGTCCAAAAAAATGTTCCATGAAAATTACTCAATCTCGTGAATTTACCAGACTGGTCACGGGTCCGGACAGAACATTCTCTCGGTCTGAGTCCGGACGGAGGTCACCCATTTGGTGACGCCTGGGCTAGACTATCAAAGGTCAGGGAAAAAACATTACAAAAACCCAGAACTACTTGATGAATACAGAAGAAAAGAGAGAGAATGGTTAGGGGACAAGGTTATCATAGGGACACACATATGTGCGTGCACAGAAAGACCCAGAAAGACAATATATGCATTGGCAGACACAAACGCACACACAGAACCTCTAAATATGGCGAGACTAGTTGGTCTAGTCCATTACTTACTTTAATTTGTATATAGTCTATGTTCATTAACACATTTTCCCCATTAGTAATATTAAATCTATTTTTCCCTTAAAATTTTTGTTTAGGTATCAGAAGCATAAGGAGAGTGGTAAAATAAAGACAGTTAAAGGTCTCATAGAAAGACAGCATGAGAAAAAGAAAGTTCAATGATGAAAAAATACCACCAAAGCAAAAACAAGCAGAAGCTCTATTCAACTTGACTCCAGCATCCTCAATATGTGAGCCAGAAAATTATTTGATAAAAGAGGAAATTTACCATGAGGAAACCCAGACAAAACGTGAAAATATTAACAACTCAGCAGCATTGGGGCCAGTACAGTCAACTTGTTGGACAACTATAGTTGTCCAGTTTTAACATTGTGCTGGCAACTAAAGAACACTCCTTAAAAATGACAATACTTTTTTTTACTCAAAAAAAGTGGATCACTGATGGGCAATATGAAGTGGACACCATGAATTGTGCCGGGGAAAACCGTTTCTATGTCCCAAGCATCAGATTTCCTGGAAAAGGGTCTGGTACTATTATGACCTTAGGGACAAAATTCCAGAACCACTTCCCGTCACCTCCTCTGCCACACATTTCTGTGTTTTGCCACATATATGGGCAAAGCACAGAAAGCATACATGAATACACATATTTACATTACATATTATTTCTGAGTTGATGACTGCTATGTGTTGCTATGATGAATTGAAATGTTTTTGTTGTTAGAAATATATTTATATAAAAACAGTATTAAATTTGAATGATTGCTGACATATGCATGTGTTGCACTAAATCTCATCTCCGAAACATTGAATTTCACTTCTGAAACACCATTCTCATCACCGCAATATCTGTTTATTTGCGAATTATTTAACAACAAAATATATATTTTTTTGGTTGCAATTGTGTTGATACATATTATAGCACTATTTAATACCAATTACAAAAAAAACAATACATAAATATGCAAGTATGTTGCGGTAATGAGACAAATTCGGAATATTTTTACATTTCTAAATATAGAATAAGTAATATTTTCTGAATTTTATATACCTCTTGGCATTCATTTAAATAAGCAACGTTAAAAATTACCAAAAAAAATCTACAATATATTTGATGCGATTACATGTTGCGCGAATGATATTTATCATGCACTAAATTTAAAATACTTGTAATTTTATACAAAAATGTAACAGTGTCTAATAATAATGTTTTTAGTAAGCTCGGTCATTAATCTTACATGTTTAACAGAAAACTTGTAAACAAATGACTTTTTTGAAGTCTGGTTTTTCGTGAGAATCACCCATCTACGTACGCCCACCACTCAAGTGGCCAAGTGGTGCCGTGTTTCTGTTATGGGCATCATACTCATATTAGTTTTCTCATTAAGAAAAACCATTTATTGTCATGCCCTGTGGTAAATAAATATTTCCAAAGACAAGGTAGTCCGGTTGAGTTTTCTTCTAAATGTTGGATCACAGATGGTAACATCACTGACACCCCATGGTAAGCTTATTTCAGATTTATCAGGTAAGTTACATAAGTAGCTAGTGTTGTTATCAAGTTTAATAGTTGAATTATTAAAAATTTCACATGAGGCATACGAATGTTAGCTTGTTTGTAGCATGATGTTGCAAAATTTGTATTTAAACTGCTAAACAGTCCTGTAATTCAGATTTACCAGTCACTTAACAATCATTAAAATTGTTAGGCTATATTTTTAGTGAGCGCATTGCTACATCATTCCAGTCACCACCAAAAATGCTTTAAAATAAAAATGCTGAAATATTGTATATTGTATAAATGAAATAAGACATCCATTCAAAACACCCACGCAAGTTTCATATGTGAATCCTTTTGATAAATACAAGAACCCTTTAACATTCTTTGCATCTTTAGTTTCTGCTCATTGCGATCTACTTGAACAGTTTAAAGAAGCATCATTTTAAAATCTACTATATAATAATATATATAATAATGATTAGCCATCAAGCATAAACTACTGCATGAACCACAGAAAAAAAACTATTAATCAAAAATAAAATACACATAAATGAAACTGCAGTCATAAGAGCTTCCTCATACGTAATTTACATAAAAAGTCCTTCCTTACGCAACAGCTATTGTGAAGTCTGTGCTGATCTCGTGTCATCATGACAGGCAGAAACATATTATAGGTATCATGGAATGCATTTTTGGCTACACAGAAAAGAACAAATAAGACCACTACAAAGGACAATGAAAATGGCAAATAGTGACGTGTGTTAATTTATTACAAAACACAAGACACCAACAATATCTTAAAATACCCCCTACATTCCTGTGGTGTTTTAGTGTTGCCTATTCATCACAGTGATTCAATATGAACAAACTGTCGAAATATAGTCACTACTGCAGAAATATTAAGCTTTACGAAAAAAAAAAAACAGCACACAGACTCACGATCATTAGACTGAAACCACACGAAAAAGAAAAAAATATTAATAAACATCAGCAAATTGAGTAAAAAATAGAATTTAATTTTTTAAATACAATTTTTTTAATACAAACACTGATTTGTTCTTTACCTTATTATAAGCTTCATTATTTCTATAAATTGTATCACTGTTATTACTGCTGAGGTTTGATTTACAGTATGTTACTATACAGAGAAATGTGAAAACAAAGTTTTGGTAAAGTCTTATATTGCTCATTTTCATAAATATACACAGACACTTACAGCTACCTTAATGACCTTAAATGAGCTCTAAAATCATATGATGCTCCAAAAATCTCATCTAATGTCAACAATGACAAGAATGGCATCATATAGAGGTGATTGTTATGAATACACTACTGTAATATAATTATTATAGTTGCTATTATTATTATAATTATCGACACAAACATTGACATTTCATTTTAATGCCTTTCATTGAATGGACCCAGACATTCATGCTATGTACACATTCAGTGAACAAATCCTAATAACCACTGACAGAGACACATTTTTCCCAGTGTAAAAAAAAGAGCAGAAAAAGCAAATTTAAGCTTTTTAGTGTTGAGAAGGTAAGGGTATTTCATATCGGACAGCTAGCTGAAACCTGTTAATGGAGTCCAGCCAATGTTCACCAAATAGGTACAAATGATGTCAGTTAAGGACAGTAAGAAAACAAACCTGAATAGCTAGTGTGTTCAACACTGCTAATACTGCGGGCTTGACATCTGCACGATTATTACAATTATTATTATTAACTCATACCAGAAGACATTAAATAAACTTTTCCCTGGCTTTCATTTATATTAATTTAGCTAGTATTCATGAACAACTAACAAGCTTTGCTCAAAAATGAGGAGGAAAAAGCAAATCCAACAGAAAGACAATCTTTAACAATATTCAACTAGATAGATTGCTTTATTTCAGTACTAAACCTGAGGCCATGTGTAACAACATATGGAGATTCTATGTTCATGTCAACCAAAACACAAAGCACATAAGAGAAAAGAAGCTCATGTTAGAGCATTAGAGCACCCACAGGATGGTTATTCTCACAACATGGTTACGTTTACGGCTGATTTTGACATGGGTTATAGTCATTTTGTCATGAAATTTCAGTTGCTGCCCAGAATGAGAAATGTTTGTGTACAGGATGCCACTTCTTTTATACCTGTATTAATAATTGGTACCATCCTTAATGATCACATACAACCATTACTACAAACACAGTAAAAAGCACCCTGAAGACACACTAATCTCACAGAGGTCTGAGAACTGTTGATCAGTGGTTCAGTTTTATTATTTATTCTACCTTGGCCTGGACGGCGATTGGCTTTTCTTGCTCCTCTTGAGTTTTAAAAATGCAAACAATAAATAAAACAGGTAGCAAAGTTGTAGGGCTCTGAATATGATTGCATATGAGACGAATGTCCGCAAACAATCTAAAAATCAGCTCTAAAACAGCAGTAAAACCTACCAAAAATCTATGTATTTTTTAATGGTTTCGGGCTGAGAGGGCTCATTTTTGACCATGTATTCTGAGGCTCTTCATGTTGTATCAAATGTTGGCCTCAGCCAATGAGGCTAGCAGTTTGGTCACACAGCATATGCCCTCCTGGCTCGAGCTGACCAATGATGACCATTTAACAGCAACCACATCTGTGGTGAGGGTTCATGTTGTCCCAAACTTTTCCAATTCCCATTTGTGTCCCATTGCTTCTCAAATCCCTCAGGTGCGTTCAGGATGCAGAGTTGTAGCTTGTGTTTGAGTAGAATGATTCGAACAGCATTAGCTCATTGGTATGAGCAGTCTCAATGCGGTCTCCTGCACGGACAGCCAAAATAATACAATATTGGTCACCTAAAGAACATCAAGTCTAAATCTGACCTTCTGCAATGAGTTCTTGCTCAGTCATTTCAAGTGAATTACAGAAAAGAAGAAGAAGAAAATCTCTCTCCCCAGCAACAAGTACCTAGCCAGCTGGCCCACAGGGGCTGAGGTTGCACTTTTTTTTTTATTTTTTACCCTGATCTAAATGCACCATCATCAATGAACTCTGATACAGCACACAAAGCAGTGCCTGAAACACACATACTAAGTTTGGGTGGTTAATCTATGGAACCGAAGAGAGTGCGTTAATCTGCACTCTAAGAACTGTGTTCTATTTGATAGTGTTCCCTTTGTGTAACCCTTGCCTTTGCTGTGCAACTGAAAAAAAAAGGCTTAAATGAGCCAAGTCCGTGATGCTCCCTATGTAGACACAAACATACAACTTGTTGCACTTTGTGGAGAGAAATCATATATATTGCTTTAAAATATATTGCATGTTATAACACATACGATATTTCTGGTAGTGTCGCACGTGCCCGTGCGTTCAGTGTTAACCACTTCAAATGTATGTCGCAGCTAAAAGTATATTTTTAGTAACACTTCTCTATCTACATACAGTCACCCTTCATTCTGTTGATATTCCTTTACATGTCTTGCATATTTCAAACCACAAAGTAATGCTGCAGGGTGAATTAAGAGAGCAGTTACATGTATTGAAGAGTACGTCAAAACCACTGCGCCCTAATCTGCAGAAGAGAAAGGACAGTGGAACTGGATGTAGATTTAACATGGCCCTTCTTATATGGTTGCCTGCAATGATGACTGTGTTTTCAGTTCTATGGCTTAGTTATAGTTCCAGCAGGGGGAGCTACTTATGACCAATGAGCCATACTTTCATTAACATGAGAAAGAGGCTGAAGTTTCCTTCATACGTATCACAACTTTAACACATCCTTGCCCCAAAGGTAACAGTGATGGAAGGTCCTATATAAAATCTGAAGGGATTTGCATGATAAGCGTAATTATTATCATGCTGAACTGTTCCTTCGACTTAACTGAGATTCTTTTCAGAGCAGAAATTATACCACAACGTACCTCAAGCTAGTATCAAACAACATCCATGGATGACAAAGTATTAGTACCTCAAATTACGCAAATTATGCCAATGTTTCTCATGAATCGTTTTTGAAGAGACTTCTGATGGCTCTTCCATAAAAAGAAACATCCCTCTTTTAGTCTTCAGCCCTTGCACTTTTCCTTTAGCAACAAAAAAGCTTCATCTTTAAAAATGACTAGTCATGCCTTCTACTGTGGACTCTTGTTCCTCATTAAGGAGAGTCCATCATAGCCTCCAGCATCTCCAAGAACAGTTTGTGCATGGGGACTCCACCACGGGTTTTGATGCTGTAGAAGGTGGTGAGGGCGCGGTTGGCCGTCTGTCGAAGGAGAGGCAGAGTGAGGAGGAGGCGCCCGGCCCGCTGTGGGTCATCTGGACGTTGCTGAACTTCAAGCTCCAACAGAGCCTGGTGAAGAAGATCTCGCAGTTTCTGGACAGCCTCTATGTCCTCAATGTAGACAGAGTCTTTAAAAAATAGCGAGAGGGAGACAGAGAGAGATGTATTTTTTATCTTTAGTGTACCAAGGTAGTCAAACTACAGCAATGCTCTTTAGTAATTAAACACAAAATGAGCAAACATCTGTTCTTTTTCCCCCTTTAAAAAACTTCTAAATACAAACCCACAAAGCAAGGTAAAGCAACATCAAATATAATTGTCTTGCATATTTAATTTACATGGTTCAGTGCCTTCTAAAACTCACAATCAGCTTTCAGATCAATTCTGAGCCTGAGAAGAAAAAAAATGACAAGAGAACTGAAAAATGTCTGAAAACTGGAACATGCAAGAATATTTGTCATTTTTTATTTGTACTGTTTGCAGTTCTTTTTTGTCTATTTGTATCGTTTATATGAATAAGCAAGTAATCTAGACATTGCTGTGACAACCAACCAAGTAAGAAAAGTCAGTGAATGCACTTTGCTGAAAAAAAAACTATGTTCACTTTCTACACAGGGTTTAAATCTACATGTAAAACACAGACATGTGCTATACATAGACATTTCAACTATTTAAAACTTGTGAAAGATATTCAAATATATCCCACTTGAATTGTTATCATTACTTGTGTAGTCTATTAGTAGTCTATTAAACTGTTCAAGCAACACACAAGCATCAATACAATCCTGCTGGTGTAGAATTCCTCACTTTCAGTGATGTACACAAAAGCAATATGTGGGCTAATGGCTTCACCTTGTGCAGAATGTGCAGTGAGCTTTAATGCTTTAATGAATAATCAGGGTATTCCGGTAATTAGTTCCAAAATGTGATAAAATTATTATCACTTATTGTTTTTAATGTCAAACCACAAGAATAAATTGTGTGTGGGAAAGGGAGATCCTAACCCAAAAATTCTGCCTTATTTTGTGCAAAGTTGCTTTTGTGTAAACACAAGTGTGAGTGATCATGGGCTGAACTATATCAAAAGTAATCACATTCAACTGCTAAAGACTGAGATGAGGGTTTACAGTAATCAACACTGCCCCGGGGCGCTCACACTCATGCTCTACCAGCTGATGGTGAAATAGGTAATGAGTTTCTTATAAGAGACTTTTAAAAACAGCCTTAGTGTGTGATTCATCATACAGAATGGCTGATTTATTTTATCACTGAAAGAACCGCATGATTACATGATTCACCGAAAGTCTAACGCTTTTCATTATTATAAAAAATTAAATAACTTATATGTTTATATTTTAAATAATTTTTAGACTACAGTGATAGTATAGAAACTGTATCCCACCCCCAGGTGAAGCTTAAGCCTTTATAATCAACCCCTTAAAAAAAAGGTTTTTGATGTTTTCACCTCACTGTGATTCTTCCCCTCAGGATGTAAATCTGGCCATATTTTAAATATTTATTTCCAGATTTTTTTCTATTTATTTGATCTAATTTTTGTTTTTCAATATGTATTTTAAGAAGTATTTTCCACCTCAGTATGGTTTCACTATCAAGTTTGGTAACAGAATCACTTGTTCAGTCCTTTTTCTGGCATGTCATAGATGATGCATTCCAAGGTTAATGGTCAATAAGAATAAAATTATGAATTATGAATTTACTACATCACCAACACTGCTGTTAAGCAGAATCTGAGATTAATTTAAAGTCTTGAAGTTGCTCACCTGAGTTTGTGAGAGCAATGGCCTTAAGCATGACAAATTCCTCGCGGTCCAGCTGCAATGACCTGAAGCGCCGAGCCAGCTGACAGATGGCAGCGTTGAGCTCAGTCAGGCCTGCCACACGCGACATCTCCTCATCCAGCACAAAGTCCTCTGCAAACACTACCTCGTCCTCACAGCCCAGAGAACGGTACGCAACTCCAAGCACCAGCACCTCAAGCCAAACAGACTGCAGTACTGACATCTGGTCAGCTAGAGAGAGAGAGAGGAAACCTGCATGGGAGAGGGAGATAGAGAAAAGGGAGAAGAGAGAGAAGGGGGAGGGATCTTTATTGCACCAACGCAGTCAAATTACTTGCTGTTAATTTAAAAATACATCTAATCTATTTTTATTTTCACCAACAAAAATGAAACAACTGGACATCATCATGACAGCTACACACTGAAATTGACAAAATTCACCAGTTTGCACCACACTGGCAACATTTAGGGCATATGTGCATAAAAATAGCCTAGAACTGAGTTTTACTTCGCAGGAACAAGTCATATGAAATCTTTCTCTCGCCCTGGGCAGCAATTATTTGTAAGAACCACACACATTCTGACCTTCTCCCTCTCTCTACATCCTGTTCCTCCATGATGAATACATGATAACTCAGCAATTTTCTGCTTCTTTCAATGGTGTGGAAAGGAGAAGGTCATCAAAATGCAAGGACTGGCAAGTTCTTCACTACTTTTCCCAGCTGTCCTTTTAAAGAATTCGCTGCCAGGTAATCAGCACCTTCACAAGCCAAATCCCTTCCTCAATGTATTTCTCAGGCCATCAATCCTACTCTTATTTTACCTGGGACGTGCTTGGCCCAGCCGATGATGACAACAAGCTCGCGGTCTGCCAGGTCACAGAGGGTGGTGAGTGTACGCTGGGCTGTGTCTGGCTGAAGAGGGTCTGGCATGGCAAACAGCTTCTCTGGCTCCGCCACCAGCAGGTGGGACACAATGATGCTAGGAGAGCCTGTAATCCACACGACACATACAGGATCATTATTAACTAATATCAAAGGGTCAAAAAATATCTGCCACCACTGGTTTTAGTTATGCCTCATACAGGGCGTACTCAAATTACAACAGTCTCAACATACAATGTTTTGAAATTAGAACACTCACTCCCATTAGTAGTTTGGTTTAGGGCTGAAACGATTCAAATTCATGGTATCATTTCATTAATGTCACAAAAGTCCATTTATCTAAAATGTCTCTGCTATCATATCAGCTCTGGTATCATTATTTCACACAGCCTGTTGTAACTGATGCGCATTTCAAATATTTAAGATGGTGTGATGATTTTGCTCTCAATGGAAATGGTGGAAAACGAAGGTCACGGTGTCTGTAAAAGGCAGAAAGTTCAGTTCATGTGAGGATGCTTTTGGTTCAGCATTGCATTCTATTCTACCTACCAGTCTCATCTGGATACATCCGGAAACGTAAATGTACTGTTTATGTTGGATTAGTAATATTTATATTTATATATATATATTTTTTTTTCTATTTTGTCTATTTGTTATTTATTCTTTATTCTCAGATGGGCTATTACAGGATGTAACACCTTCTTCCTTTCTTATTACAGATAAAACTAAGAATACATATGTTTTTGAAGTTGTATTTAATTGTTTTTTCATGTACATGTTTCACAGTTCATAAAATTTGCTTAGTTCTGGAGCCAATAAGCCAAATGAAGTTTGATCAAATAAAGGACAAATTCAGGGATCAAATTGTGAGGAATAATAGATAATAACTTGCTATTTTAAGAGGCCATTCGTGTTGCATAACACATTACTGATATAGTTGTTTAAAAACACAAAGTTATGATTTATTCGATGACTTAATGAATCGATGAAAAACTGAGTTAGTGTAGGTAGGTGACGTAGGTAAGTTTGTGTTTCTATTTGGGTTACATCACTGGCGTGTTAATGGACCTCTGTCGTAATTTGAGGACCCCTTGTAATAATATTAAAGGGCAGAATGGAAAAATATTTTTTAAAATTGTTAATATTCATATTTGTTGTTCCTGTGATGTTTTACCTCTCTCCCCCTCTTTCTTTATCGGTATTGGGGCACTCTGATACGTGGCGTTCTCTGCATCTGGCCGTCTCTTGTACTTCTGCCTTCCCCCTCTCACTCGGTCCAGACGGACACCTGCAAACACAGCATGTCACAGCAATCCTGAAGGCAGAATATAGCTTTGCAATGTACAACTGCTTTAATATGCAGGCTATACCGCTGTTTGGCTATCACACATATATTAGTCATATATATAAACAGCTACTTGACAAGAAGGCACACTACTGTACACTTACCTTCCTTGAGCATGCCCACTTTGAGGCACTTTGTGAAGCGGCACGCCTGGCAGGCCTTCCTGCGCCTCTTGGTGATTTCACACACATTGGATGCTGGACAGCTGTATTCAATGTTGCCTGAGAAAATAATGAGAGGCAGAGGGGAAGAGGATGAATATACACACAAGTGGTCAAGGACTCTACATCATCCAGCTCATGGATAAACCTGTTACAAAGCAGTGAATAGTGGGGTTGTCCACGCCAAGTTGACAGTTAATCAGTTGCACCACCTTATTATTGTCTATTTGGTCAGATAAGTAAATGCATGTAATGGTTTATTATTTTCCTTAATTAAAGAGGACATTATGCAAAACTCACTTGAATTATAATAGGTCTATGGGTTATACAAATCATGTTCACGAAGTACTTTCCACAAAATCACACCCACATAAAGAGATCTCACCAGCTTTATTCTTGAGAGATTCAGGCCCTTTCAAAATGAGCTGTTGAAGGGCTCCGTCACTTTTAGAAAATAAGCTGCTGCTGGCCACGCCCCACTCTTACGCTGAGCAATAAACACACGTGAGAATGGAAGAAAACAAAGGCATGATCCAGAGCTATATGTTCTAATGTGTTGTTCTTTGCAGTCAACAACACAACCCTTCATGTGTGACTTGCCTTTGCCTGTAGCCATAGCGATTTGATGTCTTATGCTGCTCGTAAAACCAAAAAATAAAAATGGCAGATCTTCAACTTTTCTAGTAGGTGGGGACTAGAAGTGGCCGAGATTTTGACTATACCGCCCTACCGCAATAGCGCGTGTTGAGATTATCAAGCTGTGCCTGTTTTGGTCATAACCATGAAGCTTGAACAATGGGGGAGGAGGCGTTTCTTACATTAATTTGTGGTGCCAGGTGAGTATGGACTGAGTGCCAAAAATAATGTCAACTGTTAACAAATAAAAAAACTTTTTTCAACATAGAACTACAATGCTTTCAGTGTTGAACTACAAATCAAGATGGCCGACTTATAAACACTCGAGAGAATATTTACTGCCCCTTGTAAAAATGTATTGCCCAGCACTGAGCAAGAACATTTTTTAGCACAGATGGACACACTGCTACTCCTGAGAGATCCTGCCTTAAACCACACAAAGTCAACATATGCTGATTGTCCCAGGGTTATATGTTCTTTTGAAGTCAAGGTTTATGAATCTTTGAAAGGGTGCAATTGCATTATTATGTCATTATCATTACATTAGTTGAAATTGGACACAACAACAATATTATTGTTTATCGCAATAATTTCCAGTACAATTTATCAGCCAGCTATATTTTGTGATCGTTACAGCCCTAATTCTGACATCAGAATAAGGGAGCCATCGACACGGCTTGTAGAAGCATATAATTCCCGACACAAATATTTCACTTGATTCACAGAAAATGGATGTATATTTTTTTATAGGAGCAGAAGAGACTCAACTGGAAATGAAAAAGGATGTAAAAAGTACGTTTTGCATAATATGTCCCCATTATCTTTATTGCAGGTAAAACTGTAGATACCTTTGCCAGTGATAGTACAGATCATCTAGGTAATGTGTCACTGTAAATTTTTAAGCACAATTCTGTTTTACAGAACAGAATATGAAAGGAAGATTGTTAAATCAACTATCAAGCAAAAATCAGGTCTCCACCATGAATGTCCTCAATTTGGGATGGCCTTGTTAATTAACATTCTAAATTGGCCTCTAAACTAAAGTCCACCTATGACTTATAGGTGTACTCACCCTGGATGGTTCTTTTAAAGAAAGCCTTGCAGGCTTCACAGGAGGCCACACCATAGTGGTAGCCGGAAGCCACGTCTCCACACACCAGACACAGCCTCTTGGGGAGTGTGCTGAGTGCATATTTGCAGCGTCCGCCCCCACTGCCGGTGGAGCCTTCATCTGCTGCATCCGCACCATCCTCCTTGAAGTGGCAGCGGAGCGCCGGGCTGTATGTAGGTGAGGAGTAATGTCCACCGGCGTCCCCCCGAGCACCACCTACACCGCTCTGCGAAGAGTCTGAGGACGCACCTCCTGGACTGGTCCTGCCTCCACCACCTCCACCCTCTGGACTGCTGGGCTCTGCCTTTATGTGCAAATCAGAACGCCGCTCTCTGGAAGACATGATATCTGTGGAGGGAGGGAAAGAAAAAAGAGTTGAGGAAGTGAGGCTGTAGTAAGCAGTAGGAACTTTATTTTACTTGTAGATATTGCTAAGAAAAATAATAGTAGAAGAGTATGCAATAAAAAATGACTTCAAGTAAGCATATGAGGTTTTTAGTAGCCATTTTTAATAGCCATTATGTATTATTGTATAACTACTATGTCACTAAAATATAATTTATGTAATTATGCATGTGAAAAGAGTTAGAATTTCAAATCTAAACAAGAACAGAATAATGCAGTCCATGCTGAGAAGACCTAAACCTAGAGTTCAATTTATAACCAGCAAAATTCTAACTGGAATCTGCATGTGCACAGAACATACTCAATTCAGACTGAAGTTGGCCCATAATCCAAGTACCTTGACCTCTGCCCACACCAGATTAGGGTCATTAATCCAGGGGAGAGGAGGGACAATCCTTTAATTATACCTCTAGAAGGAAAAAACAGGCAGAGACAGGTAGTCTCATACTCACTCTACCAGACCAACAGCTCTTCTTCCCTTAGAGACTCATTTAATCAGATAAATACATTACTAAACACTAAATTGCCCAAAACATGTTCCAACTGAAAGATGGGAGTACATCTTTGATAAATGCACGGCACACTGTATGGCACACACTGAAAACAGAAGATCTGTTTGAGCTTTTTTCTTGAGGGTCTGACATGCATTTTAATACAGCAATAACGGTATTAGTCTCTTGGCCTACTGCTTTAATTAAGTAACATCAAAATACAATAAAATAACTGCAATTAATATCAATAACACATGATAGAGAAAAATAATATTCCATGATATGCCTTCTTTATAAACATAACTATTTATACTATAATAGTTCCACACTATTCTTACAGCTCAGAAATTTGGACAGAGTTCGGTGTCACATTAGTCTGCATGATGGCTTTTCATGAGGTTTATTGGTTTTAGGAATATCATCCGCAAAAGATTTGATTTGCCATTATAGAACTAGACCTAATTGCTTGCAGGTGAATAATGATCTGTGATAACCCAATCACAAGCATCAACGGCAGATGATACGGAGTGTATAAAAAGAAGTACAAGGTAATCTCAGAAACCTGACTGTGAAAATAGATGAATATGGAGCGAGGGTTGCTCTTGATTGTTTGATCAGATTAAATTTACTGGACTGGCAGTGCAAGGACACTCCAAGCTGAAGTCTATTTCAAAAGGTAGGCACAGTATCAATCCAAAGACAAGATATTAAAGGTCACATTTGCTGATTCAGACGTTCTAATTATTTTCTTCAGCCATGATAAACCATATGAGCCACGTCCGAAATATGCCTGCAGCCAATACTCTACCCTCAAGGAGCTCTCCTCATCACTGACATATAAAGGTCACCGGACTCTCGAGGAACGTAAAGGAGAAAAACTGATGGGCAGAGAGGGGGAGGGGATATTTCTAATGGAGAACATGTCCCCACCTTCCCTGATCTTCAGTGAAATGGTGTAACCCTATGAAGCTTACAGGTTTACCATGGCCAAATGCCTCGAGTCGGCGAAACACTCTGGCCTACTATCTGTGTTTCATCACTTGCACAACTTGTGAACTTTGACATCACACCCTAACCATTGTCCTTTCACACCCAAACCTTAACAAGACCATAACAAGTTTACTGAAATCCAGACATTTACTAAAGATTAATAAAGGGCGTCAGTTTAACATGACAGGGGAATGGGAAATGTTGAACATGACACTACATGTCTACAGCCTTGTTTAACCTTTAAATGCAGGCACACAATCGAATAATCCATGTGGCAAAAATCTCAACAGAAATAGAACTCAGAAAGGAAAAATAATCGACTGTTCAACAGGTTCAGTGAGAAGCCTGGAAAGTTCAAGCGAGTACCCCACAGGTGTCACTTCCATGATCATAATGATTTTCACAATTTCTTAACAAACACTCACAGACGTGTGAGTTCCCTGTTGTGTTACCTAGCCCGGCGTCTTGGTCAAGCCGAAGGCAGTACCTTACCAATGCAATTCCGTTCGCTTTAACCTTCATACGTTGTGAATATGCAAAAATATGATTTGTTCTTTTCATCCCATTTGGTGAGGTCAGGTTGGTGAAAACAGCCAGACACGCTAACTAGCTTGCAAGCTAACTCCCAAGTCTCACTCGCACTAGCCTCGTTAGCTTAGCACACCATGGTCGCTATCTCACCTCTGCCCTGGCTAAGCTCAGTTTTACTCACTCCCACACTTCTATTGACTCCCTCAAAATATTAATTTCTGAAGCAGCGAAAAGTTACCCAATTTTATGAACTGTAGTTCGTGAGCTGCCCGACCTCATTGCTCTGACTGAACTTCACTTTTCCCCACATGGACTCTAAAACGAGTCGTCAGTCGTTGGTGGACTTCAGGAGGAAGGAGAGAGGCAGAACCAGTTGGACAGTTTCATTAAATATGTTACGTTTATTCAAGGGCTAAAAGGTCTCTAGAAGAACAGTTATCAGCAGCTCTAGACAGAACATTATTCAGACAAACAAAACAATAGGGCTGCCGGCGTCAAACTCCTCGTTCTAAGGTTACAACGCTCGCCAGAAAAACCAAAAACAATGCAGCTCCCAAGCCCAGTGCTCAGTAGACACCTTGCCAAATATGGCCCACCCCTAAACACTGTTGTGGTTTGTAGTTGAAGAGATTGCTTACCGTTTAACTTTTGATTTCAACTTCTCACTTCCTTTTGATTTCAGATATGTGGCAATGGGTCAGTTCAGTCTGGCCATCAGTAACCCTGTAAGACAAATCACTACAAACTTAAATGTCTGAAAATGTAATCTATATATCGCTATGTTGACCACATTTAAGAATATGTGATCATCTTTGTGCAGAGCAGAATCAATTGCAGTCCGATTTTCAGCAATTACTAGGCTGTCTGTCTGTCCCTGTGTCTTCCCCATCCAAACCATTAGGCAGAAAATGCTGAGATTGTGAAAATATCTTTCACATAGGCAAATATTTGCGGCTTTCGTTCACTGTCATTTATTACTTTTTGCATGTGTTGCAGGGATATACTCTTGCACTCTGTTTCTGCACACAATAGCCCCCCCTTCTCTGACACATACCAAAGGTCAAAGTCACATGAGGGCTTGAAGGACACAGCCAGTAACTCTCCATTGCATGGGGAAATTTATTATTTCACCTAGGTGAAGCTTAAAGTGATACACAGAGAGCACTTGGAGAACAATAAAGAAGGAAGACTAATATGAACAATCTTTCACATATTCATATATTTGTTATTTCAAGTGTTTTATCTGTTTTTTTTTTACACATTTCACTCCATCTTCAGTTTTACCAAATCAGGCAGTATGGTTAAATGGAAGGATAGCTCACAAAACCTGTAAGCAATATAAAAATGAAGTAAGTTAATCAGATGGCCCTAAACTATTTAACTTTGCTGATTAAGAGTATCAACCAGCTAAGAGATCTGAGAGACATACAGAGGTGCAAACCCAATGACTGGTTAGACCAATGAAAGTGGTCTCCTCACAGTTTTTCATTGAATTATAATTGTTTTTTTACATTTTTTTTATTATGAAGTAATATGAATGGCCAAATAATTTAAAAGTGTTATGTTTGTATGAAATAGTTTATACAGAGATGGTATTAAATTAATAAATAATAGGAGGAGGATGAATAAACTGCTCCGAAATAATGTTTCACAAAACAAGATGAAAACTGGTCATTTTAACAAACATAAATATTTTAACAACCAAATATGAGAGCAGTAACTACTATGTTTGGGCCTCTGGTTTTAAGATGAAAAAGTACAAAGACAAAACAAAACATTTGTCAGAATATGCCATGCAGTAAGCGAAGGCACGGTGGCCTAGTGATAGACTGATTGCGTTATCTGAAGCCCAGTGTGTGAAACAGCAGAGAAACAGAAGATAAGTGGAGTTTATTATCCTCTGCATTTTGACTACAGCCCACATGCAACGTGAGCACACAGCAAAGACTGCCAGAGCAGACTTCAAAAAGTGACCTTGTCAAGTGAGCCCTGACTGGTGAAAGGTTAATTTGTAAAACTGGATTACGACTTCTTAGGAGCAGGGATTCCCATCTCAGTTCCAGTCCTACAGGGAGCACAGTGGCCTGCACATACTGGATCTGAACCAGTAGTTCAGAGGGGAAGTTTTTGCACGAAATATACACCTAAATATCATAAAGTATATTACTTTAAAGGAGGAGCACTTATGTACACTATATACAAGCTTGGGACACTAATGGGCATCATGAAAGTTTTGAGCTTACTCTGACTTTTACACATCTCAAAAACACAAAGCGAAAAATAAGAATCTAGCTATGAATCTCTTATGGACAAAACAGTGAAACAAGTTTGTGTTCTTAAAAAGCTGAACGTTATGCTAGCCTCTGACCAAAAATGAGGAGTAAGAGTAAGATGTTAGGGTTAAAATTAGAAAGTGAGCTGGTAACTGACTCAGAATGCCACAGAAAAGCTGGAGCCGTGCGCACACTAGAGAAATAGAAATAACTGTTTTAAATAAGTTAGGCAGTGATTACAACAGCTTTGAACACTTGAACGCAGAGCAGCCTCTGATGATCTGACGTGTGGTGGTTTATTTTCGGACTGCAACCAAAGGCCAATGGGAACTGCGACATGACTGATGTAGTTGTAAAAAAAACTCAAGTCACTCACACAATGTTATAGACCAGGATTAGGACAACACGATCAAGGTCAGGCATCAGCAAACTGCTGGCCTACTGCGGACTTTCCTCCCTGCTTTAATGAGTGTGCACTAAGTGCTCTTATACTTTAGCCTATGTGGTATGGGGCTGTTGTTATGCAGCTGGGACTTAACTTCACAGACTGAAGCTTAGGCATTCATAAATCAAAGATTACTGGTATGAGCTAGGGGTGAGGGGGTTGTTTAACCTACCAGGCTGTTAAAGCACACGTTATCCAATTTACAGAAGAAAGTTAGTTAAGCTGTACTTACAAAGCATTTGTGCCTGATGGACAGGATGCCATTAACATTTTTCTGATTATCGAATCATAAGGCTGCCAGTGATAATCACCCCCCTCTCACACACACACCGTGTATATGTAAGACTGTGTATACATCAGATCACTAGGTAAATATTTTCTGCACGTCTCAGCTAAAACAGCATTATTTAGCATCTATCACTTACCAGCTTTGGTTGACACGCTACAGAAGACAGTCTGGCAGATGAGAAGCTACTGTGACCACTGAGTCCACGACAGAGAGAAACCAGAAGGAAAAAAGTCTGTCCGGTTTGTGTGACCGTGCCGTTGCGGATGTCACGAGTCGTGAACCGTTAGAGCCCACTGGTCCGGTGAACAGAGCAGGACTACGGTGTGCTAGCGATCTTCAACAGGACTACTGTGGGCTAGCGGGGGAAATGCGCATGTTTATCCTAAAACAAGCGTGTAAAACCCACGACACAAGCCTGTTTGAACCGAGCCGACAGGACCCACAGCGTCTTAGCAACGGGAGTTCGGGCGACGGATTTTAATCCGTGTGTTTCTGCTTATTTAGGTCCTTTCTCTACCGTTTCTGTTGCCACTGGAAGCTTGAATCTCGTCTTCCGCTGCTACGAGTGAGACCGTGGTTACGTACAGCCTGTCCACTCGTCTTTCCCCTCCCTCTCCTCCTCCCTTTTTCATTTCTTTCTCCGTTACGTCCTTCCCAGACACCCTGGTTCTCCACCCGTATTCAGGTTGATCTCGCCTCCAACGCGTCACTGGCTAAAGCCGATTGGCTCTTATTGGCCAATTCTGCCGCTGAGAGGCGAAATAGAACGATATATTAACCAATCGCAGTGCAATATTCCTGAATACGGCTGGAGGAAAAAAACAGACAATTTCCAGTCCCGCCTCCTTTTGACGTCATCGTTCTACTGTAATGTCCGTCCTGCTTCACGACTGACTGAACGCGTTTCATGTGTCCCCTTGCAGCTCCTCGTGGTTGTGACGAGCTTGGTACTATTTTCGGGGTCTAAATCAATAGGAGGAAGCTCTGGTTGCTCAACAGACCCGGACAGACTTTCGTTAAAGCACTTTTTAATTATCGATATTAAATAGCTAGTCACGATTCGTGACTCGGGTGGCCTTTGCCTGTAGATCAGTTTTAAAACAGCAGGCCGCTTCTGCCAGATCAGCTGGGCTCTTCTGACTTGACTGCCACACACTCGACACGTTTTACAAGAACAACAGCAACTTGCTCTGGACAGTAAACACAAGAAGAGGCCCTAATGCTGTAGTGTATGGTTAGGGAAGCGTTTCTAGCCCTCTGGCCGCCCTCCACACAAAGCTTTAGATGGCATGGAAAAAAGTTCTCACACGCAGGCTCTGCTCGATCTTGTGACACTGGGACCGGCCGGCTCTGAGTCAGCTGGTGCAGAGGAAAATCTTTCGGGCGCAGGGCCAGAGCAGAGAAGATGAGATAAGAAAATAAGAAGAAATAAAAATAAGAGAACATATAGACAAGAAATACAACGAATAGAATGGAAGGTAGAGATAAGAAAAGAAAGAAGATAAGACCCGTCCGGAAAGCGACCCACAGTGTGAACCGTTATAGGAAGCTCAGCAAACCATTGAGAACCGCAACCCACGAATTCACGCATCTCTAAGAAGGGACATCTGATGGCTGAAGTAGATCGTTTACAGCAGAGCCCAAGTGATTAAACCTTCCCCAACATCCCTGATGAGAGCATAATAAATGCACATCTACTCAGACATAAAGGAGATTAATATCGAGGAGGGAGCGCTAGCTGGTGGGGAATGTACAAGCGACCTTGAATTCAAGGTCACAGAGCACACACCGCATTACAGCACACACACACATCCACACACACACACTCTCACACACCATCACACACACACTAGCACACACACACACACACATTTGTACCGGTTCTAGATAACAGTCATAC
>JBBKCR010000022.1:5927343-5966479 GCA_037577295.1 Ladigesia roloffi
GGTAACAGAAAACATTTTCCAGAAGAAGGCTAGAGAATTTACTTGGGTGAATCAGTGGGCTACACAGCTGTGCCTAAAATCAAATTAATCCTGAGTTGCTAGTCCTTCCTGCTCAGAGGCCTCCAGTGGGGGGGATATGCCTTGGCCCTAAACGTCAATAAACAAATTATGGGACCTATAAATGTACACATATACAGTGACTAGGACCTCAGTTAGACACCTCAGTTAGTATTTGCAGCATTCATAAATATCACTAAATGAGGCCCAATAAGTGTCACTGAGTAGTTCTGATAAAGCAACAGGCTGTTTAAAGGTATTTATCACTTGCAATTCTTTGCAATTCTCCTCATGTGGTCAAACTGTGTGCAGAAATTTTCATTATGATACTGCAAAACAAATAAATAAAAACAAAACAGTGGTATAGGCCATAGGTTCCCGTCCCTGGTATTCAAGCCCCCTGCTCTACATATTTTTGTGTTTTCTCCGGTTTCCAATACACCTGATTCCTCTAATCTGCTCATTAATAACACTTTTCTAGATTGAAGTGATTTGAGCAAAAAAAAAAATTTAAATAGACTCCTTGCTAATAATATGCCTGCTCGAGTGAAACTGATCTGTCCAACAACTTCATTCAATCAGTAAAAAAATTAGTTTAATTCTAGATTAACATCATGTGAATTTCTGTTGGAAATGCTATGCTAGATTCCTTAGTAGAATTTTAAATACTTTGTCCTTGTAGCATTCCCACTTCAGCCTGAAAAAACTGGAGACTGCCCCAAATTCTACAATATCAGGACAGAATGCTATAGAATGGAATGCTATTGTGACTTTTTGAATGTTATTTGCGGAGCAGTTGCTCTTTTGTTTTCAGCACTAGACATCCGAATACTCCTCTGCGATATGAAAGGCTCTAGGTATGTATGAAGGTTTTCACATCCAAGCAAGTGTGGTCCTTAGAGAGAGAAACTGCAGATGTTACATAGATCAGCAGTTATGGAAGCACCATATGCTACCCATTCCACATGTTGCCTGAGCAGGATGAGGTTATAAAGGGAGGTCATCTTAGATATTTATACCTGGCCTGTCAACCATAGTGTAACGGTTTTATAGATGAAACAATAATTTTGGCATTAATTAAAAAGCCAGAGAGGATGTGACTGTGAAGACAGATCCAAAGTGTAGTCTTTAGTGTTTGAGAGAACGGGTATAGGATATTAATATTTTTTTGGTCTGAAATGTTTGTGTCCTCAACAGCCACTGGAATGTAAATTCAATTAAAAGACATGAAGGCCACAATGCTTACAATGGTTACAATGCTCAAGCTGACAGAGTGCACAAGCAGCCACTGATAGATTGAAATAGTACAAGCAGCTTGTGTAGTTAAATTAGCAAAAAGATACTCAGTTGATTAGCTTCCCATGTTTGTTCACAACATTTCATTCCTACGGCGCTTACGCATGCAAGCTGCATTCAGCTAATAGACTTCTGATACATTTCCAGCAGGTAACACTAATGTGCTGGACCACAGCAGATGAAATACAAAAGCGTAATCAAGGGCCTCTTGACTAGCTAGAACCATGAATGTAGAAGGCTAGTGGGTTTCCTATTAACTCCAAGTTATTACAGCCAGCCGTATAGTGCATTCTGAACTATGAGTGTAGGGGTGTTGAGAAAAGGAAACAGGATGTTGATGTTACCCCCAGCCTCACCCGGCTCAAAACTAGCAACAGCCTTCTAAACATTCCTCATCAGATTATTCCCTAAGGCATCACCAGTGTGATTATGTGTATGCTAAAATGTTGGGTACTTCACGCTTTGCAGGAGGCAAACATACATGCATTCTTGTTAACAGGGTAAAAAAAGTTCATTGCGGTTTACTGTTAAAAAATCATTTACATTTTTCACTTGAAATGGTCAGATTTATTATCTGATAAGCTCCTAACTTGCAACAATAATCACATTTGCCATGTTTGACAAATTTGTCCATGAATTTTTGGACTTAATTTAGAAACAAATCAATTTACAAACAAGAATTTGTGTTAGTGTTGGTTAATGAGTTTATCTTTGAAACAATATTTATTTTAATGTCATTTTGAGCTGTTGTTTCTTTAAGGTCAACATTTTTTATTGCATATAGATACTCAACAGTTAAGAAAAGTGGGGTCTGGTGAGAAGTGAAGTGAAAAGCATGAGAATCCCCGCTCCCCTCACACAAAAGAACAAAGCATGGAGAATTGTAAAATGGTCTGTACAAATTAAAAACCTAAGCTGACTGCGGAGCCAAGACTGACCCTCTGCAATGCTTATGAACATTATTTATTTGTGTGGAAATCACAGTGATAGACTAAGGCCAATCTGATAGTAACATTTTTTGCTGACTGACAAAAAGGCCAAGCCATTCTCTATGTGGACATTCACAGCTACATACACATTACACTACAGATGCTGTAGCTACAAAACATCTAATATCACATAAACCTGTGCATGATAATCCTGTTCAGAACTAATGTTATGTTTTTGTACATGGATTTTTTAGAGCTCATTAATCATGATACAAAATACAGAGTGTTTTCCCAAAAAAGATACATATCTTAACAGGCATTGTGGAACACAGGACGGAATACAGATGTGTGTTCAGTAAGCATGCTGCTACATCATCTGGGAGTTGAAAAAAAAGGAAGATTTGTGTCTCTGGAGGCACGGGCTTCATAGCTGGGTGAAAAGTGGGACTAAATTACCAGGGCCCCAAGAGGATGGAGGGCCCCTGTGGTTGTAGACAGTAGATAGAACCTTGAGCTTACGGGGCCCAAGGCCACTGCTTGTGCATGGGGCCCAGAGTTTGGTGCTATGTTATATTTAAGTTACTTTAAGTCAAATATTCATTTTCAGCCATAAGGTCAGGTTTAAAGAGCCTGCAATTTCCATGAAATAATTAATTTGTCCCTTCTGTGTCAACAAAATAAATATTAATTCCATTGAATTTCTTTTTTTCTTACAGGTTTTGTGCAAGCCTGCATTAGCCAAGGGCATCCAAGTTCAATGAAAGGAAAGTAAGACCAGAGCCAGGACTGAGCTGTTTGAATTGGAAGGGAGCATTGCAGTTTTTGGGATAGATTTAGGAAAGGCTTAAGGAAAAAAAACTGGCAGAGGGACTAAGATTGAACTCGGGGGCTGAAAGCAATGGTAACTGAAGTTTGCTTTACAGAAAATGAAAGGTTTGCCTCAGAGAACAAAAGCAGTCACTGCTTTGGTTGTCTGACTTCTATACAGACTCTGTGCAGCTGTCAGTACTGCAGTGCTCTATATTCATAAACCAAAAGCACTTAGCAAAAACAACCTACAGCAGAACCTCATGCTGATGGGACATTTGCTGCCTCATCGGTTGATCTAGTAAAAATGCAAGAGAATTTTGTTTGGTAAAATGATGAATTCCCCACAGATACAACTGCAAACAGTGGAAATCCAAGCATGTCTGCATATAGATGGAAACATGTCTGATGGCAATTTCCTTCAGATGAGGACTTTGATGAGGTGTAATCTTCATCAAAGTCTGTGTTTACCATGAAAATAAGATGATCTGCTTCTAGTTTACATTTTGAACCTCAGTCCTAACAGATGGAGGCAAAAAGATTACATTACATAATCTTAACATGACTCTGAATGGCTGTGTTCCTTTTTCCAGGAGCGATGTGGTAAACATTTTTTTCAACTCTGATTTCAAGTGTCAAGTACTACAAAAATCATCAGCACAACATCACCCAAACCTTAACTAATTTACATGGAAAGAGCATAGCTGGTGATATCTTACATAACATAGCTGTAATTTTAGGAGAGTCTGATGAGACATTATTGCTGGCAATGTACAGTGTATTTACATATTGTAGCTGACAAAATAAAATACATCTGATCTTCTTAACATATTTGAAAAAATATGAATAAAGGCTTAATAGATGCTTTGCACACATGCAGCATACCTTGAAAAAGAATGCCACAGAACAAAAGAGTTCCAGGCTCACAGATGTATTTGTGATTGTGGGTAGTTGTAGTGATGCTGTTAGTAAATGACCAGAGGGTGAGGGGGCTGCTGGCAGGGTTACAAACTACTTCTTTAAACAGACTTATGAAAACCATACGACACCAGGGGAAAAACCAAATGCCAAAGATCCCTCCTCCCTACACATTCACTCACTTGCTCATTACCCACCCCCTCTTCAAAAAACATATGTCTGTGCCCGCCCTCATTACCTCTCTGCTACAGAGGGGCTACAGACAAAAGCCATTCTGGGTAGAGTGTCTCGAGCTTCAGAGGTGCTCATGAACAAACTACAAACAATTACAGAGAAAGGAAAGCTGAATAAGTAAGTCAAAAGATAATAGAATAGGAAAAAAGGTACTAGAATAAGAAACTGGGCTCTGAGGAAGATGTGCAGTTCTGCATATTTTCGTCTTATCCTTGCGGTGCTTTTTATTCACTGGCCTCAGAGGACATTTGAACAGAACTTGCAGGAGCAGGACGGTGTGTGCAACGCTGAGGGATGCTACTCCATTCACCTCCAACGCAAGACTTTTCGTGAGTCTTGGAGGAGCTGCAAGGAGAAAGGGGGAAACCTGGCAACCGTGAAGCGACCAGATGAGGCAACACTGATACAGGAGCTGCTCTCGGCTGGAGAACGCCGGGGTGCAAGACCCAAACTTAGGCTATGGATTGGCCTCCAGCGGCAGCCTCGGCAGTGCTCAACAACTCGTCCCCTGAGGGGCTTCACCTGGATCACAGGAGACCAGGACACACAGTACACCAACTGGCAACGAGAGGAGGTACCCAGTGCCTGTGCTGCTCCTCGTTGTGTGGTCATTACTTACAACACTGTAGACAAAACCAGCAGTGACCAGAACAACTTCAAGTGGCAGGATGGTTCATGCATGCTTGCTGTGGATGGCTTTTTGTGTCGCTACACTTACAGAGGGATGTGTCCATCCCTAAAGAGTGAAGGAAGGGGGCCTGCACTCTACACCACCCCTTTCAACCTGCTCAGCACCCTGCTCACCCACGTCCCCTTTGGCTCTGTGGCAACGCTGTCTTGTCCAGACAGTGCCAAAAGAGACCAGTCTGTGCTCTGTATTGTACACGAAGATGCAACTATTGGATGGTCCAAAGATGCTCCTCTTTGCTCTGATGATCCAAAGGATTGGTGTGAGCATGACAACGGGGGCTGCCAACACTACTGTGTAAATTCAGATTCTTACTATCAGTGTGAGTGCTCTGAGAATTTCAAGCTAGGGGAGGATGGGCAGAGCTGCCTACCTTTGGACCCATGCCACAGTGCTGACTGTGAGTTTGACTGTGAACCCAGCTCTGAGGGATACCGCTGCAAGTGTCCAGAAGCGTACCTCCTCTCACAGGATGGTCAAAACTGTCTTGACATTGATGAGTGCTCCCAAAATCCATGTCCACAAATCTGTGTCAATGCACCTGGGACATTTGAGTGTCGTTGCAATGAGGGCTACCAGCTGTCTGAGTTTGGAGAGTGCTTGGATGTGGATGAATGCAAGGAAAATAATTGCAAGCACACCTGTGAGAATTCCCCTGGGTCCTATGCCTGCTTGTGTTATGATGGATACTCTCCTCTGCCTGAGGATCCAGGTGATTGTGAAGATATCGATGAGTGCCAAGACCCTGGCACTTGTGAGCAGATATGTGAAAATTACATAGGTGGATTTGAGTGTAGATGTGAACCAGGCTTAGAACTGCAGCAGGACCAGTATTCCTGTCTGCCTGTTGAAGAAAATCCTGGGTATTACACAACCATTGAACCAGAACATCCAACATCACTCCCTTGGTATGACAGTGGCTACAAAACTGATGTGGATAGAGATAGCAACACTTTGGAATGGCTTACTGATCCACCAAGCGTAGAGTGGCTTCCAACCGATTTGGGATGGTTTACAGATAAACCGGAGGAGGATAATATTACAGCACAAGAAAATGAGTGGACAGAGCAAACAAGCACCTCTCCAACACTGGATGTATTAAAGGATGATACAACTTCAGATACACTTGCTGATTCAAACACTAACAATGAAGCACATCTGTGGTTGGACAAAACAAGGATATCATCATTGAAGAATAACACAGAACTAGGTGATGGTTCACCTTCAAATGTGTCACCTTTTCGACCAAAAATAAAAGGACATTCTGAAAGGATCATTCCTTCAGCAACTGAAACCCTTGAGGGTAGTCTGCCATCTGCCACCAGCCCGGGGCAAAGTCCAGATGACAAGAAAAAACAAGATAAAAGCTGGCTGTTAGTGGCACTACTTGTTCCTCTTTGTGTCTTTATTGTGGTCATGTTGGCACTAGGCATTGTGTACTGCACAAGCTGTGCAGTTGAACCACACAAAAAAGTGTGACAGATTTTTACAGCTGGACCACCAAATATAAACATACTAAATCTAACAGGCCTGAGAATTTTGCATAAGACAATTACCAAAACAGCAATGTCCCAGGAAACCACACTGATGTTAATTTGGTTTTCTACATCTTAGAGAACGTTGAAAGGTTTTTTAGACTCACCAAAACTTCAGCGACATATTTCCAGATGGAATAAAGGAGGAATGATGGGAATATTGTCAAGCATTCTTTCCAGAATTTTACTGTACTTGTGTAAGTGCTCATAGAATAGTACTGTGTTATTCACAGATCATAAAGCTACAATCACAACATTTTAATAATTTACTGTTTGGAATCATGCAGTTCAGCTTTTATTTCTTCCATATTTTTCATATTTGTATTGTGTAGCAGATATGGAGCAAATGTTTTTGTTTGGATTGAACAGCTCTTCATACAATTAATGACTTTGTCTGTTTTTTCCACTGCAACATACACATTCAAATCGCTTATACTGCTCTGTTATATATATTTTTACTTCAGGATTGTAGAGTTTTAAAAGGTATATGAAAGTCTTTATCTCACAAATATCGTAAAATCTGAACTTGCTGACAACGTAGGTTGTATTAGAAAGACACAGTATAAACTTAAATCTGGAATAAAATAGAGAATGAGGCTCGGTTTGCTTAGAAGTCCTTTAGTGTTAAATAATGTGCTTTACATTACAGCGCCCCCTATTGGGATATTTGAGAGTAGAACAGGTTGGACGGGTACAATTATATGAGCACTGTGTGTAATACGACTGTGACTGCAGTAAAAAGCACATGTACTTACAAGAATGACTCTATTCTATTCTATTCTATTATCGATTATCAGCACGAAACTCTAACAAAATTATTTTCTGTAAACAAAAAAAAACTATATGGGGATGCATGGGCGTAATGCCAACCTAAAAAAAATTATTGAAAAAAAATATTGCACCCTCTATTGTGAAAAAATATGTATGTACACCTAAAATATTTGCGTAAGTAATAAAAAACAAACGCTAATAATGCATTCCACCCTCCCTTTCCTCACAGTGGTTTGCCGGTCCGCAGAGTTTCGGTTCTTCACCAATCAAAATTCCAGCTCTGTCATTGCGGTTACAAAGTAACGTTACTGTAATAATATAACTTTTGTCAGTAACTAGTAGTGTAAAGCATTACTCGTCTGAAAATGGTAATATTATTACAGTTTTCCCGAGCTAGTTACTTGCGTTACATTTGCCAGTAGCACCTTCATCACACGCAAGATACAACACAGAGAACAGAAGGGAAGGGGAGGGGGGCGTGAATGGAACAGTGATTGGTCTGGGTTTGGCACCAGGTATTATTTACCATCTCCCAATGATCGACACCGTTTGTTAAACATTGAGGAAGTTAATATATGTTTGGACTTGTTATAAATTGACAATCAAATTGATTACTTGTTTGCACCAGAAAGTATTTGTTAAACATTGAGGAAGATAATACTTGTTTGTGCTTCATTGTACAAGTACAGTTGTTTTTAGTTATTTGTGCTAGACAGTGCCAGTCTGTTGGCGTAATAAAGACCCCAGAGACTATTCCTCCTTTGTATGTTCTCCCTCCATCTGATGCATCTCAGGTAATTATAGAGTTATTAAGAAAAAAAACTCAACTAGTAATATAACTAGTTACTTTCTCCAGGGAGTAATAAAGTAAAGTAAGGCATTACTATTTTTGAGAGTAATATGTAATATGTTACTTTTGTTGAGTAACTAGCCTTTTGTTTCATTCACTTCAAACTTTTCACGAACACACATGCTTTACTAGAGCTATCGAAAATCATGTCGTGTTCAAAGCAAGTGAGTCTGGATACATTCTCTCGGAAGCGTCCATAAAATCGAATGGACTACGAATCTGTGCCATCAGTCTTGGTGTGTGTGTGTGTGTGTGTGTATTTTCAGCTGCTTTGGCACTAGTTTCCCTCATGTAGTTTTACAGGGTGTCCACGGGGTTTACAAAAGTATTAAAATATCTATACATAAAAATAGTATATCTCAAATTATAGTATATCTCGCACTATATACAACGACCCCTCGTTTGCAATAATCCAGAGATGTTAAACAAAAACTGCTCACCTCACCGTTCACTCGGTGTCCCATTATTTTTGTCCAAGACGAAAGGTTCTTGGCCAAAATTCTGGATATCTGTGGGGAACTATCTAATGGTGATGTTTCACATTTAGTGTGTCAGATAAATTTTTTTTATGTTGGTGAGGGGATATCACATATAATATCCCCAAGACTGACCATCCATTATATTTCGTACTTTGTTTATCCACTGATAAGAGCTGGTACTGAGAAAATGGTAACATACAATGATAACATTTACAAGTGAGTAAAAAGGGAATTGGTGACTTTACCATTTATTTAAGATATAAGAACTAAGTATTGAATTACTATTACCAGGTCAACACACTGTAACCTCACTATATCTTGCGTTTAACCAATCTGCACAATTTGACTGTATTATTTGTGTCCCCCCTCAAAAATTGCTCATGAGAAATTTTATATTTATTGTCCCCCCCCTACTTCTAAATGAAATGAACTCTCATGTGGGGGTGCTTTTAATGTGTTGTCTGAGAGAGTAGGTTTGGGAAAGAGAAGGAAGGGGAAGTATTTATGTATATTAATCCTACAACAGTGATAGGAGAAAAGATGCAAACATGAAACTGAGCAGCTCCGGAGGAAAGCAGTCTGGACCCTCAGCAGAGCAGGTACAAGTTCCTTCACTTTGGGCTCAGTTAAAAAATATACTCGTTTCACCGTAACTTTACAACAGGAGTCAACTGTGCACTCACCAGGAATGTTTCTTTTATTATTTTTTGCTTACTACGCCGGTATAGCACCGTGGTCTTCTTACACCTTGGATAAATATAAAGCCCCTTCTGTCCCCTGATTGGAATATAGTAGACAGTAGTAAATTACGCCTATCATCAGTCAAACACATGGAGAGTTGAAACAGAAAATTGCAGCGAATAAAATGATTACTATAATATGACAGTAGTGAGATGCAGATGTGTACAGAGGGGCAATATGATGTCCGTCCTAATCCAGCGGACAAAGGAATACTGAATGAACTGCAGTATGCTCAGAAAAACATTATGAATGTGTTACTATCGGCTTTTCTCTCAGTCTTACCTAATCAAATGTCACCAAATAAGAAGGATTAATAATAAGTATAATAAGGATTGTGTAAGTTGTATATTTCTTAAAGTACTATATGTTTGCCAGTTCACCCACTCCAAATTACAAAGTACAACTGTACATGTATTAACTAATACCATAGTCTTTTAATTAAAAGAAAAAAATAAATAGTTTGTTTCTGGGTTTAAGGCTTTAATTACATGTGTGTTTAATATATTCAGCCAGTATTCTTTCTTGAATAACAAATGTGATACATTTGTGTGTCTTATATTCTAGCAGGTGGTTGGAGATTTACAGCAGCTGCAATAGGAGCAGTATGGCCACAAAAGCAGCACAGTTGGAGTTGTATATCAGCGAACACAGGTGGTGTCGTCAGGAGGGGCGTAGCATACTTTTGTTAAAATGTGATTCCATCCCCCCACTTTTGTCAGATTATATTGTATTAAATTGATTAAATTGTATTTATAACTTGGCATCCCCATCTCAAAACACCCCACTTTGGAAAGCTTAATACGCCCCTGCTTGGAGCTACAGAACAGCAATGAGGACACAACACTTTTGTCTGCATATTTTGATATGTTTTTGTTTAAATATAAATGTTTAAATACAATTTTTTGTTTAAATACAAAATATAAATTTTGTTTAAATTAAATATACATATACACGACTTTTACGGACCATTTACATTTTAAAACAACCAAACAAATATGTGAAGTAGGAAGAGTCGTTTAAACGGGACTCTTTTGTTGCGTATAACAGAAATTACGTATGTGGTGTTCCTGTACTAAAATGACGTCATTCGTTTTTACCGCGTATTTCAAAGGAGGATTCAGATCAGAGAGAGGTAGCGATGGAATGTTCGGCTCTTTTCAGAGAGCCGGCTCTTGTGGCTCGGCTGCCAAAGAAGAGCCAGCTCTTTCGGCTCCCAAACGGGGGTGTACTCACACTGGGCACACGGTTGCCTTAAACCGGGCCCGGGTACGATAGCCCCCCCTCCCCACTTTAATTATTACTTTAAATTTAATGTCTGATGCGGTGTCTCCTGTCGGTTAAGAAATTATTTTGGAGAAAATGCAAAGACTTCACCCACCGCCTGACACACTAACCTCAGACCTGCTGCTCAACATTGGTTTCTCAGGAGAGCCCAGCCAGCACTGTACTCCGATCAGCGAAAGCCCACTGGAGCCTCACCACACCCCCTGGCAGCCCCTGAGCGAGAGCGTGAATCGGATCTTCTCGTTCGCTACAAAGAATCGGCTCTTAGAGCTGGCTCGTTCGCGAACGGCACATCACTAGCGGAGCGGAGCTAAGCACTTGTTTTACACAAAAACTGCACCAGACGCAGTCCCGCTTAATTTTTACAGGCTTGCCATGGCGACTCCTCCTAAGAGAATATGCTCAAGTCCCCAACTCAACGACAGCTTCGAGAAAAGTGTTAAGAAGATTTCAATCGAGGGAAACATTGGTAGGTTATTATGTTCTGTATTTTGACAGTTCAATATTACGAAATCTGCATGAACGCAATGCTGTAAGCAAGTCTCATTTCTCTGTTTTTAAATGATTAGGCTGAATTCATGGGTTACCTTTCTGGATATGTGTTAATAATGTCTCGCTTTGTTTGGCGCCAAATACTCGCGAGTCACTCCCGTTTCAAAATAGTGTGGTCTGCCCGCCACCTTGTTCGCTTTTACTCACAGATGGGGAGTTTGAATATATTTTATTTGTTCATAATTCATCCTTGTTCACTGTTATATCTGCATAAGTACTGGTTGCTTATTACCCATATGGACCTGATGGATGTATGCTTGTGTGTGTATGTGTGTATATATTATATACAGACAAACAAACAAACAAGGGTTTGGTATGTCTTGCAAATTTTTTTTATTTCTTGTCTGCTTGCTGAAAAGCTGCAGGGAAATCAACCTTTGTTCGGTTGCTTGAAAGAGCGTCAGATGAGTGGGAAGTTATACCGGAACCAATTGGGAAGTGGTGCAATGTTCAGACAAAAGAAAATGAATATGAGGTATGGACTAATGTACTCATATATTTTCAGCCCATGCGATCTGGTGTTTTTTATATGCAGAGGTTCAGTACTGGGATTATCAGGCAATCATAAACTGCACAGAATGAATGAAAGACTAGACTTACAATTTAGTAAATCATGAGTACCACAGGATGAAAATGTACTGCCATTTTATATACACATACATTACTAAAATACAGTTGGGTGCAAATACTGGCATTAGGAAAAGTAGCATCAAATAAATACAATACAGAGTTTGAAGCCCTGGCTAAAGACTAGCATTTTTCTATTTAGGAACTCAGCACCTCCCAGAAAAGTGGAGGCAACCTCCTGCAAATGTTGTATGACAAGCCCAGTAGATGGTCTTACACCTTCCAGAGCTATGCCTGTCTAAGTCGTGTTCGTGCCCAGCTTCAGCCCCCCTCTGCCAAGCTACAACTGGCAGAGAAACCAGTTCAGTTCTTTGAGCGCTCCGTCTACAGTGACAGGTCTCTGACAAATATTTTAATAAATGTTTGTGCGCATGCAATTTTTAAAATTCACAAGCTTTTTGCACTTTTAAATACTTGTTACATCTATCTTAACCTGTGTCTTTGTATTTCTGTGGTATGTGTCCTTTTGCAGATATATCTTTGCCTCTAATCTCTTTGAGTCAGGAGATTTCAATGAGACTGAGTGGTCCATCTACCAGGACTGGCATGGCTGGCTCCTCTCTCAGTTTGGGTCTGAGATTGAGCTTGATGGAATGATATACCTGAGAGCAGATCCCGAGGTAAATTATATTTAGGGAGCATTTTTGGGGAGATAAGGGAGAGGTAAGGGAGCATTTAAGATCTAATCAAACACACAAATCAAGCAGTACCTTACATTGTTGAATAATTAATTCATTTCGCAGAGGTGCATGCAGCGACTTAAATTCAGAGGACGGGAGGAAGAACTGGGGATTCCTCTGGAATACTTGGAGAAGCTTCATTATAAGCATGAGTGCTGGCTCTACAACAGAACTACACTGTGAGGACCTTCTGTAATATGTGATGATAATGCATTATCCTTAAACATTTTGTGCTACTTAACAACCAATAACGATTTGTTCTCCATTATGTTTCATTATGATCTCTCTCGAGACTAATATTGCTGTCGTTCTCAGACTTGATTTTGAGTACCTTAAAGATCTTCCCATCCTGGTGCTAGATGTTAATGAAGACTTTAAGAATGACCGAATTAAACAGGAAGGAGTTATTGACAAGGTAATTTTCTATGCAGTGCAGTCTGAATTAAACATAAACATTTATTGTAAATTGCTATGTATGGATGCTAATCAACTACATGGTTCTTTAATTTGTAAATGAGAATTTATTTTTCAGAAGTGTTTGGATTGTATGGTAAATGTAATTAACTATCTTGTTTTTATCAATCTTTTATATAATTTTATTTATTTATTATTCAATTCATCTTACATGACACCTACTTATTAGGCTACTTTTAAATAGTTGATGACATGGATGCTGATGCCCTGTGGTAACTTTGTTTTGTTCTATTTAATTACAGGTGAAGGACTTCCTGAGTGTGCTTTGACCTGATGTAGTCAAGCACTCAATTCATCAGTCAACTTTGTTTGCTCATGGGTCAGCTTTTAAATGATTAATTTACTTCAAATACGCTAAGAAATTTTACATATGAGGTGTTAAACATTTAAACTAGCATGTACATTGGCAAATTGTATTGAGGATTAAAACTATCTGAGTAACTTTTTAATTAATGAACATCAAGTTTGTGGTTTTGAATTGTGTATGTTGGGGTTTTTTTACTCACAATTAGTGTTGTTGGTTTGTATATATGTATTTATATTTTTACGAATAAACCTTACTTTTTGCAATGTGTCAGAGTTGTTCCTTACCATATTTTTAAAGAATAAAAATAGAAGACCCACCCCAAAATTGTTTAGAAAAAGTTTAAAAATAATATTGCTGCTCCTTTTACAGTTACTACTACTACTAATAATAATAATAACAATAGTAATTATGAATATTGGGGATTAACAGTGATAATGGGATTGGGTCAGTGTCAGCTCACAGCCTAATTTATGTGTTTGGGTTCTCATATAAATGTATATTCTAGAGTAGGTAGTTTGAGTGCCTGTTAATTCAATGCAGAACCAGAGCAGTTCTCCTGGGTATATTATTTGTATATGTACTGTGTGTTCTTTTATTGTATTTGTTTCATTTTTTATAGACAGACCAATAGAATATCTAAGCAAACTATGATTTATTTTCTAAATTATGTTAGCTTATCTTTAACAAAAAATTCTGGAGGCTCCCAAGTAATCATCCATTCATTGGTTTCAGTAAAATGCAAAACAAAAGAAGCATCAGATTTCTCACTCTTCATAAATACACCAAAATCTTTGAGTTTAGTCAGTAGTCAAAAAATGACTGAACTATACACACACAAACAGTAACAATCTAGTTGGAGTATATAAATATGAATTAAATCATTTTTACAGCCTTTCTGAATCTACCCTGCAAGAGATGAGGTGTGTCCTTTTGGTGCCAAATGACTGCCCTTTGCTGAGCAATCACTCATCTGGATTTGCTTTTGGTCCTCTAGGAATTGACCTTTAAGTACTGTTCATCAGGTTCAGACAGCATGTGTTTGCTTCTGCCTTCCCATGTTTTAACAGCCTAAATTTCTGCCTAATTAGGTTTTTATGCCAATATGCAAAACCAACTTTTGTAAACTAGTGCATGGTTTTTCCCACAAATCTGTGGTCTTGTTGGAATTGCAAGACACTCATTGTCAATAATTATCAAACATTAGCACATGCAAGCTATCCCTCAAAAGCCATATATCAATTTTCATACATTTTCAACCCTTGGTGGCATTTTGACAGGCGACAAATCTCTCCAGCCGTGTAGCCAATGAGCTCAAAAATTTGAATTCTATGCCTGAAGACATTGCTCTAGCACTTTCTGGAATGTAAGTAACATCATGTAACTGTATCATAAGACACGTGCCCGATATCAGCTGAACGGTACCAAAAAAAACTATGTGGAAAAATGGTTATCCTAGGCTGACGATTCTCAAACTTTTACATTTGTTAGATGACGGTTAGATGATGCATTTCAAATGTGGTCCACTTTGGGGGGCTCTATAGCAAACAGAAATCATGACATGTGTGACTTATGACATATGTCAACTTTAAAACCTTGGAATTGTTTTTTCATAACTCTCTTACTTTGTGCATAATATGCATTAAGAGAAAATTAGTAGTTTTGTTTTTTTTGACATATCATCAAAATTCTTGTCTTACATGAATCCTTAAAGGCCCAAATCAAATAATTATCAATAACATTTGGGCTTTTCTGAACAGCATGGCCAAGACCTGAGTATACATTTGTGTGGATGTCACATAGTTGACCCTAATGGGCCAAAATTTTGCACAAAATTTGGTATAGATGTATAATGTGATGTCACAAGAATATGTACAAAATTTAATTGACATCGGTCAATGGGGGCGCTACAGTATATAATTGCATTAATTGCTATATTTCTTCAATGGCCCGTGCATTTCAAACCATTTCAAACTTGCATGAAACGGTCAGTCTGCTTGTTAAACTTCGATACATCACAACTTTTGTGGCTTTTGGTGTCATCACTTCACTCAGATTTAAACTGAAATACACTTTAAATTTGGAATTTCTGAAAGGATGCCTCCTGACAGCAGAATGTTTTTTAAATGCTTCCACATTAGTGTCTTTCAAGACCTCGTAAATGTTGTATTGTTTTGTCAAAGAATGTCTAAACGGTAGCCAAAATGCATGTTTTATAATTACACAAAGTAATTCAATAATAATAAATGAATGATACTTTTGGGATTTCAAGGCAAATGTTTCTCAAAGCTAATATGCGTATATATTGTCATCATCAGAATAAGCATGCCAAGTTTCCTATGGTTTACCATATTTTTGGCTATTGCCTTAAATGGGTGTATCTTCTGATTTTACACCATTGACCAGTGTAGTCATGTCTTCTTAGAGCTACTCAATTGCTACTAGATATAATTTGTTGTACCACTCTTCTGTCAGATTCTACTAATCTAAAAAACATGAAATATTTTCTCTGTGCAACATTAAGTCAGTTTGGACACTCTGTGTCATTCATGGCTATGCTTATTTATGTATTCATTAAAGCAATATGTAAAATTTGCCCCAGTTATACATGTAGCATTATGCCAGTATCGTTGCAGGTCTAAGAACTCTCTGGCCACTTAAACGAGGGGGGGGGAAAGGCTGTATTTTCCATGTAGATTCCATCTTTTAGAGTCTGCAACACCATGTTGTAGATGTTCTACGAATCAGGAAAGGAGAACATTGTCCAGACTTCAGTCCATCATAGACAATGTAGATCACCCACTCCACAATGTGGTGAACTTCCTGAGAACTACTTTTAGCCACAGACTGGCCAGCTTAACATGCTTCACTAAACGCCATAGAAAATCATTTTTACCCACCACCGTCAGACACTACAACTCCTCCCTTAGTCACACACCCACAAAATAGTCTGTGCAATAGCCTGCTTCTTGCTGTATATTTACAACAGGTTTTAAAAACTATAATTGTGGGAAAGAATATGTGCATTATTTCTGCTGTGATGTACAACAGCCTACTACATGCAATACTGTGAAATGTTCTTGCCAGGTGCTAAAATATTAATATGTGCAATATCATATTTTGTTCTCTAAATAGTACTAAATAACTTAATTGCTTGCAATAATGTACAATAGTCTTCATGTGCAATATTGTGTGTTGCGTAGTTTATTCACACTGTGGTTGTTTTTTTTCTACAGATTTTTATTTTCAATTTATTTAGACATATGTTATTTTCATTGTGTCACTGTGTCTTTGAGTGTTGTGGCAGTCATCATCACATAAGCAGTTTCCTCTGAGATCAACAAAGTTTTCTGATTCTGATTCATGCAAATTATATTAACATAGTGGTAGTTGTGGTGTACACTGAACAAATGACACCCTTGGATCGTGGATTACATTCTAGGATCTTGGATTACATGCTCCAATAATAAATATGTTTGATGTTTGGTATAGCAACAAATTGAAAAAAAAAAACATTTCACCTAAACATGTGTTTGCTCAAAATTATGTTATGTGGTTGTTCCTCTGACATCAATGCTGCTCTGTGGTTAATTGCATTCTGGGAATCACTGGAAAGTCCTGATACTATGAAAAAACTCAGATACAGAGAAGAATCCATATTGAGAATGGTATACTGGTATTTATAACCACAATGTGATTGTGTGGGGCTATAGACGGGTTTATGTAAAAGCCAAGTTTTTGTGACATCACAAAAATTTTTGCAGCTCCAATATATAGCCTCAGACATATTTTATGTATAGCTTTGGTTTGTATTTTTTGTTTATTTTGGATTTGCTATATTACACATTATTAAATGATGTGACTCCTTAATGGTTCACAGACAAAACAGTAACTGTACTACATAATAATTATGATTATTATGTTATAGTGGCACTCTCATCATCTGCAAATTATCAGCTGATATATTTTATTCACAGTGAGAAAAAAGAAACAAAATATTGGTAACTTGGAGGAGGATTGAAACCCTAAGATTTCTTTATGTATTATAGATTGGAATAACATTTATAGTTTTTCAATAGTAATAGGTCTGTTTATATTACAGCCATAGACTTCACAGTTGTATTTCTAAATGAATAGATTAAACAGACTGGATAAATTAAAGTACACTTTAATTAGCAGTCTATATCAAACCAGACTATATCTAACTTAAGTAATTACACAGTCCTATGCCAAAGAGTTGCATAACAAAATGATTACACAGGTCAACAGAATTTATTTTTTTGTAACCACCAGAAACCACAACACATTTTTCTAAACCAGTTTTTCATGTTGATTTCTGATCTGTTTTCAGTGTTTTTCAGTCACAACAACATTTTGAAGTTTTAGTAATATTACATTTGCAATAGACTTGCATGCAGCATTTATTAAACCGCAGGCACCAATCAATCAAATGTTTCAATATTTTCAGTGTGAAAGAAGACCACCCTGTGGCATAGATGTAATGATCAGTCTCAATCAGCTCTCACTGTTTCAAAAACATGCAAAAAAAAAGACAATTGTGTGACCTGATACCTTTATGACCAGTGATGGACTGGCTATTGGGCATACTAGGCATTTGCCTGGTGGGCAGATGGTAATTTTTGGACGGCTTGAAATCCTGTCAGCACTCCCCTGCCAGTGTGAACACACTATTCACCCAAATCACGCACTAAAATTGGGCAAGTGTGCAGCTTCACACACATCATATGCCTAACAATAAAGTCTAGTGTAAATTACTTTGAACTTACAGGGCCTACACAGGGCCTTTCAAAGACTGTATGAATGTTGCAAAGCAATGCATATCTTTATATTTAGCAGAAAAGTATTCAGTTCTAAATTCTTGCCTGTATGACTACTGCCCACCATGAAGATCATTGAAGTTCATTGTTATCTCAAAAGCTACTTGCAGTGTACATTTAAAACTTACCCAGGGATACTAGACAATTAACACATATATTTGATGTGTTTTAAGATTGAAACAGAAGTGGTAATTTTTTTTACTTTGTATGTAGTTTTACAGGAAATCCCTTGCCAAATACTAAGTAAATATTTTTGAGTGCCTGTCAGCCTGTTACGTGGTAGTTTTATATGTATATATAGAATTGCTGTTTGTGGTATTCTGGGTTTAATATACCTTTATTATAATGTCAGACATATGAGAACATCTAGCAATCACACTCCAAAACTCCAAACTGTGCTCCCTTTAACTATTCTAGGTGCTGACATTTGGCCGGGCACATAGTGACCTTAAGCTGCTTTGCCATGTAAATATGGTCTACCATTCTGGGACCGAATAATTGTAGAACTTCTAGATTTTCCCATTTCACAATGATTTAATTTACAGTTGACCCTGGCAGACCTAGCAGACTGAACTGTCAAAGGTTTTGTGCTATGACAGTGCCATGTTTTTATCTTACTGTACTTCCAATTTTTCTGTTTCACAAAATGACTTTGAAGATTACACCGCTTTGTGTTTTATGTTATATTTGTGGGTGTGGCAACCTTTTTGTTTCAGTTTCTACACAATGAGATGCTGCAATGAGAAAACATTAAAACGAAGTGGACATCATATCAGAAGTGGTAAAAGTAACAGGGCTAAACTATTCCAAACGTTACGTTTCACTCATTGCAGGCACAAATTTGAGCAGTCATATAACTTACTGCCCTGAAGCAGATCAAACTCTACTTTTCTAATTAATAACGAAATGGGCGTGTCCGGCGGGTGGGGGCTGATGACGGGCGGCTCGCACTCCAATAGTATTCACCGTTCAATGTTTCTTGGCGTTAAGTCTTAAAGCCCTCCTGTAAACCAACCTTAACGTCGCATGCTTTCACTGGAGTAGCGTGCAACTCGACCAATTAGAACTTCAGCACTATGCCTCGTCGGCGAATCTCTTTTGAGCATTTTGAAAAGAGGCGGGGCCATACCGAAATAGAACGAAACGAAGTTAGGTTGTTAGAAAGTTAATGGATTGGGGGAAAGAGAATCTCTTCTCGCTTCCAGGAGTGTTTGAGGATTTTTCTGAAGTAAAACGTGATTATTTTGTAACAGTATAACCCCAGGACAAGTGAAAGGATAACATTACCTTCACGAATAAACATCTTATATAGGAAAGTATGCAGGATGCTGTAGCCGGGACGGCAATGCTGACGGACGGCTTCGAGGACGAGATTGACTCGGTGACTCCGCGCTCCCCTGCTCTGGGGATGGGGGTAGGAGCCACACCAGGAGCAGGAATTGGAGGCCTTGGCATAGGCGTTGGGGGAAAGAAAGTCCGATTGTTTGGCGAGGCTGGCGGGCCCGCTGCTGACAGACTTGACTTCAAACTCACAGCAGCCGCTGTGCTCTCATCGGGCCCTGGATCCGGCAGCGACGAGGACGAGGTCTCCGAGGTGAGCCAGTTTTGCTAGCGAAGCGCTTTGCTAGCTCGGCTAACTAACCTGGCTGAGTTGAGACGGGCTCTCCAGCCGAGCCCTTCCGTCTGAACCCTAATCAAACACCACAAAAGTGAATGTTGTCCTCTCACTTCCTAAATGGCATTCTTGCACCATATGTACGTCTAACTGTCACATTGTCTACAAATTACAGCGTGATTCTCGCAGCCCACGTTGCCAGTTGCGTTTCCAGATAGCTGGGTTGGGGAGAGTTAGCCAGTTAGCATGGTCCTGTGACGAAGGCTGCGATTTGGGCCTAAGCTCAGCAGCGGGCAGCGCCGTCTTCTACCTCTATTTTTCGGTGCAGTTTATTATGGCTTCCAGAACTTTGTCAGTTGTTTGTAAGCTTTGTTCATGTCGTTTGGGAGCCGACAAGCATTTCTCAGCACTGAAGAGCTTTTTGAAAGGACACCCCGAAACACATCGTTGGCTCTGTTTGGATTAAACGTCGTTAGCTTCAAGGCTAACTGCTGCTCGCTAGCTACGTAACAACTCTTAATATGAGCACGGAATGGTGACTAGCCGGGCTTATCGCTCGCTAGCTCGGTGTCTGCCACCGTCCGTTTTTCTATTGTAACAGTTGTGGCACTGCCACTATCTAAAATTCCTATTTTTTATATCAGAATAGCGGTTTTGGCAGGGTTTACACATGACTGTTTTGGGTGAAAGAGTGTTCCATATTGCAACATTCACCTCAGCGCAGTGTCAACAGTGTGGTTCTGTCTGGAAACGGATTTGGTCATTGCTGCAGGATCTAATTAGCCACGGGACTAACACGCCTTAGCCAGAAACTGGTGTTCGAGACACACAAGTTTTGTCCCTGCGGAGTGTAAAACCAACTGTGATCAAATGTTTCAGCTGCACTCATCGTTTGGCTTCGTGGTCATATCACGATCAGAGTATCACATTCATTACTGCCCTTTAAAGTTATACCCGATAGTCAAATTAACTTATGTTAAATATGTTAATTTTGGTTTTATAGCTAATGTAGAAAGCATGCCTGTTAAGCAGCTAACCTATTTTAGGGTCAAAGAGTTAGGTTGCTATAAGAGATCCGACATACCATTACTTGACAGCAAGTAGTGTGTTGATATTTGTTGAAAATTTGCTGTAGTGTTTGATTCGTGGCAAACGTTTTTACCAACCTGCCAACAAGTCTTGCACAATAAAAATAAGATGTTACTGATGCCCTGTTCAGTTTTGAAAAAAATGTGTTTGAAAACATGAAGATTATAGCTTCTTCATATTTTCCAACCCAAATGTTTCAGAACTGAGCAGGGCATCAAAAACATCTTATTTTACTCCAAGGTGTAGACTGTTTCTGCACCACCAACCTCTTAGGTACGCATAGTTTTGGAGAGTATATGTTTGATATAGGGACACACATGTTTGATATAGGGACACAGAAGCATCACCATATACACAAATGAGTAACTCTAAATACAAAACAAGAGGTGTAAATGATCATTTTCCTCATTTGTCTGGAGGACAGGGATGTGTCTGTTTCTTTTTATAACTGATAATGTGTGCCAGTGTCCCATCTCTTGTGGTGTTGGTATTTTATTTGGAATTTGGGGAAGGGATAATGAAAAGGCAGGTCAGGTAGAGCCCAGATAAGACACCTTATTCCTTCTCAACTCCTTTCATTTCTATCCTGTGTCTGCAATGACTTTCTTTGCACTTCAGGCTTTCTTCTCAGACAACATGTTAACATTTGTGTTTAGATTTACCGGATGAGCTTTCGGTAGAGAGGTTCATGTAAGGAAATGTTGGAACATTACCACATAAGATTATTGATTTTACGGTGTTTCCTCTATGGACAGATGTTCACATGGTTCCCTCATCATATTTGTCCAGAGATTTCATTAACTTATACCTGGACTTGGAATAAAAAAAAATGATTAATAGGGACATCAAACTGTCATTTTAACATGGCTATTTTTCATTTTGATCATACAGATATGATTGAGATAAAACCCAGAATGGAAAGAAAATTAAATGGACTTTGGATGTCGAAGTTATTTATTGGATGTGTTTATGTTGTAATTAAGGTATAGTTGAAACCTTTTCTCTTAGCATAACATTTTTAAAATACCATATAGATCACCTCCTTTGATTTCTGATGGAAAATATGTTCTGATAGTGTCTTCAGGGATGGCAGTTGACTGGATTTATCAAGAATGTTTAAGTAACAGTACTTATTAAAGTAAATATTTTCTTAACTTGAAATGTTAACATCAGTAATCAACTAGGTACAATTTTCAAAACATTTTTAGCTTTCAATTAATATTTGTCCAAATGGTCCTAGCAGGGTAGGATTAAGTAAGTTAGACAGTAGTTTAATGTCTCTTTTCAAGGTATGCCTAGAAGAGTAGAAGTTAATAAAATAGGGTTGATCTTTGATGGCAACACTTAAGTATGAGTTATAGATTAATACAGTATGTCCTTTAGGTTAGTGATTAGGAGTGATTACAAGTTTTTTGTGGTTTATTTGGACAAGCATATTAATTAGCGCAGACACTATCGGTAATAGTAATCAGTGGTAATCCTGCTTTGGAAACATGCTGCCCTCCAAGATACTGTTTCTTAGTTTGTGACTGTTGGCTATGTAGACCCAGTGTCTGTCTTTTTAAAAATTTGCCTTAGGGTGAACTCACACTAGGCACGGTTGCCTTAACCGGGCCCGGGTGCAATGGTCCTCCCTGCTCACTCCCCCCTCTGGCCTGCACTCACATAGGGTTTTAAGCATTCATGCCGGAGCGCACTTACAACGTTGTGGCGGTTTCATGGTAAACAGAAGGAGCAGCACACTCACTGAACGCAGTTGTGTCCGTCGCTCTGGTTATTTTGTTGATAGTAATTTTGAGTTGTTTGGTTTGCGGTGGTCCACAGTTCTCTCACAGCCTGTTGCTAAACAGGTCTATAACTTTTGTGTCATGAAATTCTTGCAAATGTTGCAAAAACGTGACGTTCCGCGTCCTGTTACGTGCTCCAGCGTGGTTAGTGCTCACACCAAGCGAACTGCGCCCAAGTTCAACCGAACTGTGCCCAGGCAGACCTCATCCAAGTGGGCCAGGGCCGGCTAAACAAACCGCGCCGGGGCACACACGCTAGTCAAACGAACTGCGCTTTCGTGCTCAAATATACCTGGGCATGGTTTAAACTGCCTAGTGTGAGTGCACCCATAATGTGTCTGTGATTATAGAAACCACTGCTCACACCTTTGACTGCAAATAATTATATTATGTCCATATACTTATAATGAATAATAAATAAATACATATTTTGAACCTTACAAATGTAAATTTGTTTGGCCAGCTGTGTTTTTGTAGACTGTGCCACATACATATTAGTGTGTGTATTTATAACACAAGTGATATGTAACCCAAACAATAGTTTTACTGACAAATGTTTAGGCTCATTTCACCAAGATACTGAAGGAATGGCAGCACATGTGTACCTATCTGTAATCTATAGATGGTTGCATTTGTTTTTTTCACATTATAAATGGATGCATTGAAATTCTGTATGTTTTGTTACGGTATTATTATGACAATTTGATGATGAAAAACCTCTATCTTAGCTGTTACTATACAATTTTTTATAGCTTAGCTATGAACTTAACTCAAAAGTTGGACTCTTGCATCCATGTAGATGAAGTGATCTCATATTAGTTCTAGTTGTCTCTGCCCCTGGACAGTAGCATGCCATACAGGTACTTGTTTTGAAAGTTATCCATCTTTTATTAACTGGAGACACTTGTGTGCCTTGTATATTTGTCTAGCCAGAATCCCTGGCCTCGATCAAGGACAGCTCCTGGTACATTGTCTCAATATGTTTTTCTGAGATTCTGAGCTGGTGCCTTGCTTCAGAATGTTTTAATGTAGTTGTATTGAATTTCAAATGAGCATATATTTGTCTTTACTTCTGGTCTTTTACTCTCCAGTTAATTAATATTTAATGCAGATTTGTAATCTTTGAAAAAAAATGTAGGCAATACTTATAGGACTATAGCTAGTAATTCCATGACCTTTGTTATATATGTTATATTGTTATATGGAAATGGGGCTGCACACTTAGCCATCTGGTATGGCCCTACTTATTTAAAATCTTCTGAACTGTAACTATTTAATGTAACTACTATAATTCCATATAAATGAGGAATCATACCGGTGGCATTCTTTACTGTAAATTAAACACATTGTCTGTTGTAGAATTTTGCTTTGGTACTGGTATGATGGATTTAAATCACGGCTCCGTAGGCCAGATTGGCAAATTGTGTTACAGCAACAGCAAACCCGTATCTGAAATGTGCCTCAGAGATGGACATAGGCCTAAGAATTAGGTTTGCATTATGATTTCAGATTTGTTTAGAACACTGGACACGTGGTTAGATTTGACAATCATTTTAAACATAAATAATGGCCCATTTATTGTTTTCATGAAAGTAGACTGCGATGATGGACGATTGTGCAGAAAGCTTCTTTATTTTGTTCATTTGACTTTATTTATCAACTGCACATAAATGTTCTATTTCTCTGTTGGAACTGGGTTGTGTAAAGAATGATCCCACTATTGTTGAATATTTCAGTAATTTCTCCAATGAGTCACATGCTCTGTGGGGTAACTTGTTTTTCTATAACAAATTAGATAAAATGCCAATGGCCTGGCAGCGGCAAATAGATTTGGTTTTATATTTGATTACATTAAGTTGAGATTTTGAAATATTGTTCTGCCCCAGTGTAACTGTGTTAAAGGAAACTGTTAAAAAGATCTGTATTGGTTTTCTTAAGTCTTTGCAAACAATCTTTTTGCATTAAGTGTGCAATACAGTACTTTTTAATTATTTAAATTTACGAATAATAATGCGAGTAATCACAGAAATTATGCGATTAATCAAGATTAAAACTTTTTCTCCATTGCCCAGCCTTAGTTTGTGTGCGCGTGCATGTGTGGAGGATGTGAGAGCAGGGTGGATGTTACAGGTTTTTTCATGGCAGTATATAATGTCATGCATTTTAGTGCTTAATTAAAAAAGGCTTCATTTACTAATTTTGTAACATAAATATTATTGGAAATTCAGTTATGATTTCATATAAAATAATTTATTAGAACATTTTTGGTACTGTGGAGAAAAATACAAAGTAAGAACGTCTTTGGATGGTGAGCTGCCACTGTACTCAGAGATGGGAGATTTGAAATTAGCCAATCAGAGGACGCTATTTATTTCTCATTGCTGCTGATTATCATCCCTTTCAGACAGTTTTTTTCCTGGCTCTGAAAATGTTCAGCTCAAAGAGTAAAAAATAAATTTTCTATAATGTTTTTAGTGCAAACAGGACCATTTCGTGCAAGCAGAGAATCCATTTTGTTTGGAGAAATTCTTAATTTTATCACAGAATTATAAGTCATTCTGTCCCATTCATTCTGTACAGAAGGTCTGTTCAATCGGTTGGATTTTTCTCCAGGGTATTCTTATTTGCTGGCCAAATATTCCAGTCAGATGTTTTTGAATGTCCTCCAATATCCTGAATTTGGTCTTCTGTCTGCATTTCTTTTTGTTTTAGCATACAAATATCCATGTTTTTCACCCAGAGCATGAAGGTATATATCGCAATATATTGCAAAATCGGCATTTAGTTGGCAATCGGGTTGTAGCGATATATGATACAAAACCGAAATCGCGACACGCATGTTCACGAACCCATGTTGTTGTATGAGGATGAAAATCGCGACACAGACTAACCACTTCCAACTCTTTCCCATATACTGACACTGTATGTGACAAATAAAACCTGAATCTGTATTTGGCCTGAGTGCAGCTCTGTTGGTCTCGGTGACGTCAGGGGTTCCGGTCTCTGGTGGTCCAGCTCTCAGACGATAGAGAGCCGCGCTCTTAGTTATTATTTCAACTTTGAGTACAGTGTGTGTGTGTGTGAGGCCCCCCTGAAATAGCAGTGACCACCCCCTGTGTATAATTCTAGTTTTGTGGCTACAGGCAGGTGGGTGGAGCTTTCCTTTTGTTTGAATGGAGCGGTGAACCGAGAGAGACGAATCGACTCCTCCACCTCGACTTCTCGACTCTCAGTATGAATGGAAGGGAAGTGGTATTTATTGGTTTATAATTTTGTGGTAAAGATCAGGTGTCTCCAAACCAAATGGTACCGTAAAACTTTTCCTCTCCTCCAACTCAAATGAATCGCGATACGGACCGAATCGTGAGTCAAAAATCGTGAAATGAACCGATTCGTGAGTTCAGAGTATCATTACATCTCTAATGTACAAGTGCATTAAAATTATTCTGTAAAAGATATTACTATTTGGGCTCAGGAATATTTTAGAAAACCGTTGTAAGATAACACAGTTGTAACACAGTGTAAGTTAACACAGTCTCTACATGTACAATAGGGCTGTAACACTAAACGATACACAACCAAAATGTGTGAGGAGGGTGAATCGCGACACAGACACACCTCTTCCAACTCTTTCCCATATACAGTTCCCGCCCAGAAACATACGTTTTTCACCGTAATAGGTTTGTCACGTCAATTTATTTTCTCTAAACAGTACCTGATTGTCTAAGAGTTTCAAAGAGCCCTCCCACCAGTTTACAAACATATGGATTACGGACGGACCCTTTGTTTGTTGCATTGATTTGCTGTGAGTACATGTAAGTTATGACACTGGGCGTAGAAGTGTCTATAAGCTGGCTGGTTTGTGATAAAACTGTGCTGGAGTCTCTTTGTAATTTTATTTGCTTCCAGTGGTTCCTGATGCTTTTGACTTTCAGACTGTTTGTATTGTTTTTCTTAAAATTTTTTAGGTTGGGCTGCAGTAAGCATTTCACGACATCATGTGCTGTGTATGATACTGTATGTGACAAATAAAACCTGAATCTGAATTTGCCCAGAGCGCAGCTCGAATGGTCTCAGTGACGTCAGGTGTCCCGCCCCTCAGACAATTGAGAGCCCCGCTCTTAGTTATTATTTCAACTTTGAGTACAGTGCGTGTGTGTGTGAGCCCCCCTGAAATAGCAGTGGCCAGCCCCTGTAAATAATTCTACCTCCGCCGCTGGTTTTGAGCAAGTTTTGTGGCTCTGGGCAGCTGGGCGGATAGTTTCTGTTGTTTGAACGGTGCAGTGAACCGAGAGAGACGAGTTGGCTCCTCCAACTCGACTTCTTGACTCTTTGTATGAATGGAAGCGGTATTTTAGCAAATATTGGTTCATAATTTTGTGGTAAAGATAAGGTGTCTCCAAACAAAATGGCGCCTCAGAACTTTTCCTCTCCTCCACCTCAAATGAATTGTGATATGAACCGAATCGTCAGTCAAATATCATGAAAAGAACCGAAGCGTGAGTTCAGTGTATCGTTACAGCTCTAATGTACAAGTGCACGTTTAAACTCTGCCATGCAAAGTGAAAGCCATACATCAACAACACCCAGAAATATGGCTGGGTCTTCTGGGCACGAGCTCAGCTGAGATGGACTGACAAAAAGTGGAAAAGTGTGCTGTAGTCTGATGAGTCCATGTTTTTGTAAATAATGTAAGTCGTGTCCTCTGCAGTGTTACAGTGTGGTTTCATAGTAACAGTGCAGGTACTAGACTGGCCTGTCTGCAGTTCAGACCTGTCTCCCCTAATATGCAGCACGTGTCACAGTGTGAGGAGGGTGAATCGCGACACACACCACTTCCAACTTTCCCCTACACAGTTCCCGTCCAGAAACATATGTGTTTCGCTGTAATAGGAGGGTTTCATGTAAATTTCGTTTCTTTAGCCAATAGCTGAGGGTCTAAGGGTTTCAAAGGGCCCCACCACAAGTTTAATAATCATGCTTATCCACTGCCTGGTACCAACTCGGCACGCTTCGGCTCTTTAGTTGAGGTACCAACCGTGCAGAACCGATACTATATGATGACGTGTACATTTTGGAGGTTACTGATTGGTGGTTCTTGTTGTTGTCAGTGTTTTTTTTCTCAGCAGTCCGCTGCCATGCATTTTTAAGCCTCATTTTTTAAGACAACTATTTGTCTTAACATAAAATCTAGTTTTTTTTAATCTCAAGTTTTTTATCTCCGTTCCGCTCCGTTCCGCCTCTTGGTCGCTACGCACCCAGTTGTAGTAAGGGAAAGCAAAACAATTATTTGCTGTAAGAACATGTAAGTTATGACACAGCGCTTAAAGTTGTCTATAAGCTGGTTGGGTTGTGATAAAACTGCACTGGAGTCTCTGTGTAATTGTTTTTGTTATGTTTTGAGTGAGTTTTGTGGCTCCGGGCAGCTGGGCGGAGCGTTTTTGTTTGAACGGAGCGGTGAACCGAGAGAGACGACTCTACTCCTCCAACTCGACTTCTCGTGCGGTTCACCGAAGCCTTGTTCTCAGTATGAATGGAAAGGAAGCGGTATTTATGTGAATATTGGTTTATAATTTTGTGGTAAAGATATGGTGTCTCCAAACAAAATATGCGCCTCAGAAGTTTTTCTCTCCTCCACCACAAATGAATCCTGATACGAACCGAATTGTGAGTCAAAAATCGTGAAACGAACTGAATCGTGGGTTTGGTGTATCGTTACAGTGTATGCATGTTTGTATGTATAACGCACTATCAACTTTGCCATTATGGGCATGATGTATTCATTTCTCTGCTAGTATAAGATTCTTCTGTAAGAAAATAAGTCGTCAAAATTATCAGCTGCAAGGCAAGAGTGGCTTTCACTTACAATGTCCCCTGCAGTGGAGAAAATTATCTCACTTGCAACCGCAGTTCCTGGGACACAGAAGTGGTGATGTGCATCTTTTGCAACATGGGGGAACTTGCTCTCATATCACCAAATAAAGGGATCATCATCTACATTAATAGAGTCTGCTAACCTGTATGACTTGAATTCATCCTCAGGATGACTATGCTTGAGATGCTTAGCCATATTGCTTATGTTTCCTTTTCCGGGACATGTGTGAGGCAATGTTTACAAGCAATGACATATCTAATAACTAGTGATGCTCCGATCGATCGGCGGACAATCTGTATTGGCCGATAATCAGACTTTATGACTATCAGGACTCGTTAAACTCGCCGATCTTAGGAACCGATCACAATTGATGACGTCAATGCGGGAAGACTAGAAACGGGTACCGAACCCGGTACTTCATCACCTAATTATAAAAGACAGCAGTATGAATAAACTCCCGCACACACAACACGCACGCACACACAACACGCACACACACAACACGCACACACACACACACACACAACACGCGCATGCAGACACAGCACGAGACAACTCTCTCGCGCACGCACACACACATGAGAGAAATCTTGCTAGTGCACGCACACACACACACAACAGGAGAACAACGTGCAGCGACCGAGCAGCGATGCTGAATACCCGTGTGGACGAGTGTTCAGGGTATGTTTATTATACAAGTTTAGATATGTTTATGTAAACTTTGTTTGTTTTAATGTATTTGTCATGTAGCCCCTCGTATGGCTCCGTACATCTGAAGTAGCTCCCAGTTTTAAAAAGTTTGACGACCCCTGATCTGGACTATTCCACTATAAAATGTTGGACTATATCTTTGCCGATACATTTTGTTAATGGGGCTGTGCTCTCTTTACATGTGCTTACAGAGTTTGCTTGAAGGGTGGGAGAGGGGGCTGTCTGCCTTAGAATCAGAATCGTTTTATTTGTCCAAGTATATGTGTGTGCATATACAGGGAATTTGGTTCCAAATTTGTCTCTCAAGCAAAGCCATAAAAAAACAACACAAACATTCTAAATCTATCTATGTTCTAAATCTTATTTACAGTAAACTACAGAATTTCAGTATTGATATGAGTGTCCATAAAGTGCAATTAGTCTTGAGGTTTGAAACAGTGAAAGTTTAATGAATGTTTATGAAGGCGAGGGGAAAGAAACTGTTCCTGTGTCGGGTGGTTCTGGTCTGCAGTCTTCTGTAACATCTGCCAGAGAGCAGCAAGTCAAAAAGTTTGTGTTCAGTGTGCGAGGGGTCTGAGATTATTTTGCCTGTCCGGATCCTGGTCCTGGAATGGTGCAAGTCCTGTATGGAGGGCAGGGGGGTGCTGATGATCTTTTCTGCTGTCTGTACAGTCCACTGCAGTCTGATCCTGTCCTGTTTGGTGGCTGCTCCATACCAGACTGTGATGGTGGAGCACAGGACAGACTCAATGACTGCTGTGTAGAACTGGACCAGCAGCTCCTGTGGAAGACTGAACTTTCTATTTGAGGATGGAGGAGATGTTGGTCTCCCACTTCAGGTCCTAGGAGATGGTGGTACCCTTGAACTTGAAGGTCTCCACAGTAGACACTGGACAGTCCGATATGGTGAGGTGGAGCAGTGATGAGGGATATTTCCTAAAGTCCACTGTCATCTCCAGAGTCTTGAGCTTGTTCAGCTCCAGGTTGTGCCGACTGCACCAGAGCACCAGGAAGATGAGAGTGTGTCGTCTGCAAACTTTAGGAGTCTTACAAATGAGCTCCTGGAGGTGCAGTCATTAGTATATGGGGAGAATAGCAGTGGGGAGAGGACACATCCTTGTGGGGACCACCGATACTGAGGGACCGTGTTTCAGAGGTGATCTCCCCCAGCTTCACATGCTGCTTCCTGTCTGTCAGGAAGCTGGTGATCCACTGACAGGTAGCTGGTGACACGCTGAGCTGGGAGAGTTTGGAGGAGAGGAGTTCAGGCACAATGGTATTGAAGGCCAAAGTCCACAAACAATCCTTGCATAAGTTCCCGGCTGGTTGATGTAATGCAGTCCCATATTCACTGCATCATCCACCGACCTGTTTGCTCGATATGCGAAATGCAGAGGGTCCATTTGGTGACATGTAGTGTCCTTCAGATGGGCTAACACCAGGTGTTTAAAGGATTTCATGACCACAGACGTCAGGGCGACAGGTCTATAATCATTCAGTCCTGTGATGGTGGGTTTTTTGAGGATTGGAATGGTGGGGCGTTTGAAGCAGGAGGGGACTTCACACAGCTCCAGGGACCAGTTGAAAATGCTGAAGATGGGAGCCAGCTGATCAGCACAGGCTTTGAGGCAGGAGGGTGATACTTCGTCTGGGCCTGGAGATTTCCCTGGTTTTCTGCTCCTGGAACAGCCGGCTCACGTCCGGTACTTGTATTCTGAGTTCCAGGGGGGAGGGTAGAAGGGTGAGAGGTGTGGTGGAAGTCAGTGTCTGAGGATGAGTGGGTGAAGGGTGCAAATCTGTCAATCTCAAACCTGCAGTAAGCATGTGTCCATTTACCAGGATGCTCCTCTGTGCTACAAGGTTGTTATTACATACATGTTACATGCGTTTAATACATTGTATTCCATTTTAATGCGAAAAGCCTGTCAACAGTCCTGATTTCAAATGTATGTTAGGCTCCTTCGAAGCAACACAAATTTGTTTTGTGGTCAACAAAATGCCTATTAGGTTAAAGCATAAATATGCACCAAAACATGGTCCCCAAAATACTTTTTCATTTTAAAAACTTTTTGAGAAAGTGTAAAGGCAAACCTGTATCTGAACTGCACAGTGTACACTGAACAACTGTGTCCCAGAGTGCTAAAATATAAATAGCTATTTTACCCATATATAGCGTGTGCTATAGTGTTGTTTTTGGCAGCCTGTTATAATTATTTTAGTTTTAGCCTAGTCTTTGTCTCAAGCTGTCATTTTATTTTTTATGAGCATTGTAGTCAGAAAGATCCACGACTATTTTAGTCTAGTTTTAGTCAATTAAAGTATTTGTTTTTTTAATTAATGCGAATCTATTTAACACAGTCAAAATAGTGTAAGTATAGGGCCCTATGAAATCAGTTTAGTTTTTTCCTAAATTCCACTTTTTCCATTTTTATTCTTCTCAATTCTGTGTTTTACGTCATCATATTTAGTCACATAAGTGTCTAATTATGGAGTGCATGGGGAAAAAAGCAATGATGCAATAGGAAAAAACTCCCACATTTAATGACTAATTCAACTTCAATAAAGTGCTGGGTTTCTGCAGAACATTTACTGCTTTGGTAAATAATTTACCTGTAAAAAAACATTAATTGTACTTGCAAAACCAAGAATCGTAAATATTTCACGTTAGAACAAAAAAAAATTGTCTTCCTTTTGTAGAATAAAAGTGCTTCATGTTTGAAATCAAGATAAAAACAGGTAAAAAAATAAACTTCAGGACCACCAAAAATGCACACTTGAATAATGAACTGGAACCATTTTTACTTTTAATACTTTTAATATGCTGCTCAAACACACGGGGTAAGTGTATTTGACTGAGATTACTCTCGTGTTCTGGCAGCGCTCCAAAAACTAATGTTGCTTTTTCCTTTTTCTAAAGGAATGTCTGACTCGGCACACAGAGCAACAAAATCTTCAGTAAACTCTCATCTTGTTTCAGCTCATTTGTTTGCATGACTTTCTTGCAGTAAACAGCTGGTGCTAGTTTGTTTTTTGATGAAGGAGTTGTTCTTCCGATTCATAAAAATCTCTGGGGTATTGTACTACCCTAATCTTGGCACTAAGCGTCGAATTCCGTATTTTTTTTTGTGTGTTTCAGTTACCCTCATTACCATAGCTAAATGTAGACTGTGCGGAGTCGCACCACAACACCTACAGGTGGTTGCAGTGGCCAAAATTCTTTAGAAGCAATTGCTTTGCTTTGTCCACACACCGATATCGGCGAGTTATACCACATTCTGCATTTTACAACGGATTCCATAAATCCCATATTTGTAAAACTGGTAAAACTCCATCTCCAAAATTAACTCCTTGTGTGGCCAGTGAAACCAGTCCTCTGGAATGGTGGAAAGCCCACATAACTGCCTTTCCTAGTGAGCCCCCTAGCTAAGCGCTATCTTGGTATTCCTGCCACCAGTTCGCGTAAAGGGTTTTAATTACAGGGGGCAACACTGTTACAGATACTTGCTGCAGTCAGTTCTGTCCTGCTTTATTTTGTATTTGTCCTATGACATATGTGTAATATTGTTCTTTTGTGCACATTGGTAAATTATTATATGGCTTTGTTAATTTGATCTTTGGTATTTGTTTCTTGGATGATTTTCAAGTATTTAAAAACATTTTTACAATTTTAAGGGAATTTTGTGTGTAGTCATTTGTTGTGAAAACAATATTTGTTTAATAATATTGTTTTACGGATTTCATTCTGTTTGCCGGGATAGAATTATATTTATACTTCTTTATTACATTATTTTTATTATTACAGAAACTATAATATTGATAATTATCGATATCGGTCAATACAGAAACATTTTTTTCCATATCGCCCAGCTCTAATTCCGGAACATATAGTCTACACAACAATATCAGAACAATTTAGGATCAGCCCTTTTGCATGGATATGGGAAAGGCTGCTTATTAAAATGCTCTGTGCTGCGAGACTTTGTATGTGTGTGACTGTGTGTGTATTAGATGTCGACCGATACTGAATTTTACCGAAGTCTGAAGTTTTTTAAATGGATACTGGATAAAAAAAAACTAGATAAAAACACAACACTCCATGTAAAATAGTACTTCTCACAAAAAACTAACCAAAAAACACTACCGAAGCACGAAAATGTGATATATGAAATAAATATGAATATATTAATAATTTGGTACCCATCCCTAAAAAGAAAAATGGACCATTCTCAGTATATCGGCATAGATTTTTGCCGATAACCGATAGTTCCTGGAATCAGCTATCGGTGTCGATTAATCAAAGTCCAGTGTGTATCATTTCCCCCCACCCCTATTTCACTATATTGGCTTTGCATCCCAAAACTTTTGTCAAGTCTAGATACGTTTAATTGACAATAGTGCTTAGATCGAGGCCCAAAAAATAAAACCCCACCTGACCTAAGCCCGTACACCTTGTGTCCGAGCCCAGCTTGGCCCGACATATTAACTGTAATTATCGGCCGAAGCACGATTTAAACCCTACATTTTTTAATACACGGGCTGTTGTAACTCAAGTTCTCAACTGTGGGTGCATTCATAAACTAGTTTTAATATCGTAAATCACATTTAGTGACGTTCTTATTTGTCAACAAATCTTGGTTATATGTTTCGTTTCGTTATCTTCATATGACCAGCCTTTCTGTCGCGTCTCGTCTCTTTTTGTCACGTGAAAACTGTTTGTTGAAGATATTTAGTCATAATTGTCATTGACTAATGAAATTTTACACAAAAATTCAAATGGCAATTCATTTTGATGCAATTCTTATTTCATTCCAAAATATTTTGTATAAAACAGAACAACTGAATTGACTGAATTGCATTTTATTGTAGTGTTTTTTGTCTCTTTATTCACATATCAATTCAATTTGAAATTCACTATCCAATCTCTGTTCAAATGCAATAGCACCCCAGTGATTGTACGGCATATTGGGGAGAAAAGCTCAGTTGAATATTTCCTGCTGTGAAAACTATCATCTAGGTGGGCCTTCCCTAGTGGTGCAGAATAGTGATGCGTGGGTCGTATCGTAACCTGCGGACCCCGAGGGTAACCTGTGGGGTGGGTTGGGGCGGGTCATTAAAAACAAATTTACATAAAAAATCCAATCTATAGCCTAAAATGTGTATCATTATCTTATTAATATGACCTGATTAATCGTTCATATTCATAATCATATGTTGTTGCCAGTTTACAGGGCGATGTTTCCCAGCACTTTCAGGCTAAAATAAAGGCTGTTTTCATTTGAATTACAATGCCTAGTATGTCTATTTAATGGTCGCGGGGGCGGGGCGGGTTGTAAAAATAGATACTGTGGTGCGGAGCGGGCTGGGGCGGGCCAAATAATTTCATAAAAGCGGGACCCGCGGGTTGGAAAAATACCCGACCCGCACATCACTAGTGCAGAAGATTAAAAAACTCACGGTTCGAATCGGATAACGGTTTTAAGTCAAGGATCGGATCAATTTTCGGACCAGCGAAAAAAGACAAGTCAAATTGAACTCTCCCTTAATTTAAGTGTTATTGCCCATTGAAAATATAAAAAAACTCAAGACGCATTCCATGCAATTATATCTAAACAAGTCTGGTTGAAATATAGGACATGGTGATTATTTACTTTGATGTGCACACAATCAAAAACAACTTAAAGTGTAATGTAAGATATCAATGCTCCTTACACTGATCATGGAGAATTAAATACAAACCACATCACATTATATCCACACCATCAAAAAAGAAGAAAAAATGCAAAACAGACGTGCTCGAATACCTTTTTTTTTTGTCAAACAGACGAGGATGTCTACATTTTTGGGGAGACTCTTCCAAAGGGGGCGTGTCTGCAGTACAGGGCTTCGTATTAGGGCTGCCCCCAAATAGTCGACTTAGCGTTAATCAATGTGAAGACGGCTTGGTCAAATACATTTTCATTAGTCGGTTAGTCGCAAACAAAATCATGTGAAATTACGCAATCAGGGGATGCGCAGTCAGTGTATGACATTAAAACAATGAGAGATCAATGCGATCTCGTGCCTCGCAGTATACCAAAGTGCTCTTGTGGGAGAGGTGGCTGGCTGATGCTAATAAGTATGTCAGGAAAAAAGTCCGAATTGTGGCATCATTTTGACAAGTAAGTAGTAACATTAACCACTTCATATAGCCCCTCGTTTTAACAATAAGGATGTAAACACATTTGCGCTGTAAAGTTAAATCACATTCATGACATGCATTTGTCTCTAGGCTCATCCACAATATAGCAGCGATGATGTTGCGTCGTGCACGTCCCTTTCTGCTCCCAAGTCAATATGACAAGGCTCGTTTAAACCACTTTTTACTAAAAAAAAAAAGCTCTTCTGCCTCCATTAAGATAAATCGGTCATTTAAAAATGTTCCTCTCATTCCCCTACTTGGCAGTAAGAACCAATTACTCTGTATAGCACAAAACTGAAAAGTCAAGGTGTAACTTTCATGGTTCCCACGGATCAGGGAGTTTCTGGAATATCAGGGAATTTCAGTAAAGGCATTTCCAGACAGGGAAAGTCAGGGAATTCATGTGTATTTATACATCTTTGTTCACAGTGAATGTCTTTCTCAAAACCTCCTACTCTAAAAATGTGCAAAATTCTAGAATGCAAAATCTTTGCGAAGTCTGTGTCGACATATGTCCTTACACCCGCTAACTTATGAAATTTACATTTGACTTGAAAATGAACAATTTGATTGTGTGACTGGCTCACCCAAAGTGATGATGACGAGAGCAAAATGCAAAGTATATACTTCTCCAATATGGGAGAGCGTGCTCTTACAAGCCAATGCAAATGGGAAAAAACATGCTTCGAACATGAAGACGCTGAAAAGTTCCACCTCATCTCAACTTCCCATTACTGCGCCTCTCCAGTCATCCTTATTAAGCAGATTTATAATAATTAGAGCTGCTTTGTTCAGAATGACCCATTTTACTGTGGCCATTTCTTAATAAATTATGCATGTAGAGGATGTGAGAGATGGAGTTGAGGTTTTGGTATGGTCCATTCAACACGTCAAGCTGCCTATAGTCAACAATAATGGTGTAAATGCAGGCTCTGCCAGTAAATGAGCAGTTTGCTAACATTACCAATGTGAATTCTTTGTTCCACCATGAAAATGACTTGGATGTTGAAGATTAGTTCTGTATGACAGGCCACATGTCTCTTGCACCTCACACTTTGAGAATCACTACTGTAAACTACTCTAAACTACTTAAATTGATAAGTTTGAGACCAAGAAATTGGAAGTGATGTCATTAGTGAAGGCCCTTAGGCCTTTAGAGTTGGGTCAACTAAGTTTTATCCCTAACATGCTATGTAATCGCTGGGGTACCATTGCATTTGAATAGAGACTGGATAGTGAATTGACTATTGCGAAAAGAATTGCCATAAAGGAGCAAAAACCCATGACTGTTCAAAAAGCAATTCAGTGAAGTCATTCTATTTTTTATACAAAATATATTTAAATGAACTAAGGATTGCATCAGCACTTTGCATATTGATGTGGAAATTGCTAAATGTGATTTTAAATTACATTCTCAGATTGAATATTGAATTGATGAATACAAAATTAATTGCCTTTTGAATTTTTGTGCTTATTTACCATCTCTGTGTTGTCAAAATTTGCAATTTCTCATAAATATATCTTTTTTTTCCACTTTTTCCCCTCTTTTTTCCACTTTCAAAGCTTCTTCTTTTACAGTTTATGAAGTTATTACAATGACTAAGCAAACCTTTAAGTGTTGTACCCCTTGTAGATAGCATATCAGTCAGAAGATTAGGGGCCCAGAATTGTAAAAATATTAGAGAGAGAGAAAATTTGACCTTTACAATGTGTGTTGTATAGGGCTAGCTTGAGTGGCCATTGTGGTGTCACCTCACTGCAAGAGCAAGAGCTGCCTGGGTGGAAGAAACACATACAATTAGGAGAGCAGAATGAATGTTTGTTTCAGCATGTGAATGCGTCTGTTTGCGAGCAAATTTGAGGCTTTTATCATAACTCCTGTGGATGTAGATAGTCTGTCGGTCATCAAAATGTCAAGATTTATCTGTCTACTTTTGTGCTTAACAGAGATTTCTCTCTGATTCTTTTGATCTGTTTGTCAGATCATGTGCATGCTTTTGTAGTTCACTCAAATTTTTGTCCCTGCAAAAATGTGAACACGAGTCTTTACTCGACTAATCGTCAGAAAGTAAGTGCACCGTTGTACACCATTGTATACAAAAAACTATTTTGTGGATACATAACTAGGCCTGTCACGATAAACAATGAATCAATTAATTGCACGATAATTAAAATTAGGTCGATAATTTTCCAGCCGCGATAATTTTCATTTGTTTGCTTTCCACCGGACTCCACTGTGTGATACATTGGTCTCTAGCGCCCCCTCTCGTTTCCTTACAGTAATGAGGCATGAGCTCTCTTGTGGCTTAGCCTAAATGCTATCCGCCTGGTGAGAAAATGCTAACTAGGTGCACAGTTACGCCGTGAATACCACTTATGCCACTGCGTACGGCCGTCTCACTTACAGGATGGGAAGTTTGTTTTCTCCAGTGATCGGCACTTGAGTTAGGAACGTGCCAGAACCTCTGAGTCTCATTTCTTCTCGTTTATCCTCAGATGCGTGATGTGAGACATGCTTCACTCTGCGTCTCTCATGTTCTTGTGGGCTGCTAAAAAAGCTCTACATTTGTAATACTGATAATAAAATATAGCCAAGTAATAGTATAATCATGTGTAAATATATTTTATTTAAATGTGAAGAGTCTAAATTTACAGAAAGACCTTTAGAAGTGCAGAGAGCCAGTCCGGTTTTAACATGCACTTATTGCTCGTGTTTTTTCTAGATGGGGCAAACACCAATTTCTGGGAAAATTCACAGTTCAATAGGGCTCAATGAGAGCTTTCCAAAGACCCCTTGTTTACCATAATACCCCCCGGCGAGGTGGAGTTATTAAGACGAAGATGATCGCCTTGGCCAAAAGTAAAGGACACGCTAGAATTTAGCACAGTAGGACACATTGCTATTCCTGAGAGATCCTGCCTTAAGCCACACAAAGTCAAGGTATGCTGACTGTCTTACCATGTCTTCCTGTCCCAGTGTTATGTGTTCTTTAGAAGTCAAGGTTTATGGATCTTTGAAAGGGTGCATTTGCAATATTATGTCATTATCATTACATCAGTAGAAATGGACACAATGACAACATTCTCATTTATATCAATAATTTCTGGGACAATTAATCGTCCAGCAAAATTTACCGATACAGGCTTATACATAACCGCATTTAAGTTAGAAGAAAAAAACTCCTTACCTTACATCATCCCTTTATTTATCCTCAATGAGTACATTGGCAAAAGTCAGCAGACCACACGCCATTGTTTTTTTCTTGGCCAGAACTTGTAATGGCTGAAATTTCCTTAAGCCCATAATGTTCAACTGGTTTCTTACAGGTCAGGGAATATCTGGAATTTCAGGGAATTTTAGTAAAGGCATTTGAAAGCAGGGAAAGTCAGGGAATTTGATCATTTGGGTGCCAATTCAGGGAATTATCAGGGATTTTTGTTAATAGCATATGGTGCAGTAGCCAAAACCTGATGTGTATTTATGCAGATTGTTTCATTTAAAACCTCTCACGCTCTAAAATGTGCAACATTCTACAACGTGAAATCTTAGCGAGGTCTGTGTCGACATCTGTCCTTTCACCCACTAACTTAGGAAATTTGCCAAGCAAGTGTAAATGTCAAGGTATTTGGCTTGAAAAAAAAAGAATTAAAGAACGAGCTCACCCAAATTGATAAATACAGAAGAGCAAAATGCAAAGTATGTATTTCCGTCATATTTTCTCTCCAATATTGATCGACTTGAGCTAGGATACGCAAACGCCGGAATCTCTGTGCTCTGTGTAAATGAGTGACGTATTCACGCAACAGATCACTTACG
>JBBKCR010000022.1:5966579-5985388 GCA_037577295.1 Ladigesia roloffi
TACGGCTAAAGCTAATAATCTGCGTTTGTGTTCTGCTGAGGAAACAAAGTCACCGTCGACTTGGATGCCCTGGGGGTGAGCAAATAAAGATTTTCATTTTGGGGTGAACTATCCCTTTAAGGGAAAAAACCCACAAATCTGAAAGTTCACTGGAGAAGCTAGCATAAGACTGCTAATCGCGAGTACCTTGACCAAGTAGCCTCTCTGATTAGCTCCCCCGAAAGAGAAACAACATCCCGGCCAGATAGCACTGAGAAGGAGGAGACGACCATAATGGACTGCTTTCACTGACAACAAAACAGCTGCTGGTTAGTAAATGCACAGGAACATCACAAGCGGGAGGGTGCACTGGTAAACATGTTTATTGAGACTGGGATGTCTACACAATTGCTTTCAAAAAGTTCAGCTATGCTCTCAAACCAAAATTCAAATCACCCGGTGCTGCAAGAGTGAATAACCTTATTGGAGCTGAGCAAAGCATATGTTTGTGTGACTATTGGCTATTTTGACTTGTACCAGGCACACTACCTGTATCCAGCATCAGAAACAATGTTACACGCATTTTGCACTTAAGCTGCTATCTTGTAGAATGTTGGTTGATATGGATTTTTGGTTGTTCAAAAGTAGCTGAATTCATTTTTTTAAATTTCCTTTGTTGAGCTTAATTACTCAATACTTACTGATATTTTTGTATCCTGCACCTGACAAAGAAACTAAAGCATTAAACTAAACTAAAACTAAGCATTAAGGGAAAAAAAAATAACAAACACCAAACCTGCTCTAAAAACTAATTAAAACTAACTACGTTACAGGGAAAAAGGTCAAAATGAAATAAAACTAAACTGTAATGAAAAATCCAAAACTATTATAACCTTGTGTCATAGACCATAAAACCAATATTATTTTGAAAACTACTATTTTAAACTTTTTGGTCAAACCCCTAAGCTCTTGTGTGAGTTGCTCCATTCAGGATACACTATCTGCATTGTTGGTCATATGGGTTTATGGAGACAGATGTTGAGCAGAAATATATAATCAGCAAAATATGCCGGGCGATTGTAAGGCCTCGTCCACGCGGGCATCTGAATCAGGTATTTTTCCGACGTCCGTGGAGCCAGGTGAGGGTGGACTGTACTCCGACCGGTTTTTTGCTCATTGGAGCAGATCACAGCGTCCACAGGGCCGTTCAGCCTCAGTGCTCAGTCGCTGCACATTTGTGATTCGTATTTCTGCTGAAGTCCTCTCCAGCCTACAGTGACTTATCAGGAGGATTTTTAAAACAATAATGTTGATTAAGCTTTAGCAAAGAATGAACTTTGTTTTCAATACAAAACTACAGTGATTTCAGTGTAGAACTACAAATCTGGAGAGAACCCGACTATGCCACCCAGTGGACTACAAGGGCATAGGGACCCAAAAACAAACCGAATTTGTACCCCTGGTTGGGTCGTTTTGGAAGAAGCAGGACAAAATATATCCTTTTAAGAAAACTTTATTAATGCAAATTAGACAAAATAGAAAAAATCACTAAAACCAAAAACCCAGTAAAGCCCACAAATTGCATAAATCCGGTCAAGAGTCTAGAGTTAAAATAAAAAAAAAACAAAAAAAAACAAAACCCAGAAATGCTGGCTGGAACTGGAGATTCACATGCACCCTTCTCCTCGACCTGCGACTGGCACCGTTAGCCTCGTCTGCTTCTCACGCGTCTGTTCCACCTCCAAGACCTGCTCCCTTACCGCTCATTACGGCTAAAACAAAACTCTGGGCAGTACAGCTGCCTCACTCCAGGCTCCACAACTCTTGCGATCGATGGCTTTAATGTTTCCAGCCTTCGTGCACGCGAACACACAGTCCACTCGTGCAGCTCCACACTGAACGAAAGTCCCTTTAAAGTTCCTTACTGGGAGAGACCAAATGAGCTTGCCACGATGTCCCCCGGCTCCAACTTAGTGAGAGTTTTCAGTTCTGCCCTGCAAGCTAGTGCTGCCAAACGACGTTCTCAGCCTCTGAACATGTGAACACACGGTCCATTTGTGCAGCTCCAGCCTCCACTACCCGCTCCTTTACTGGGGGAGAGCGGTCCAGCTCACCACGGCATCCCCCGGCTCTATCTTGGTGCAGGCTTCCGCACACAAGGGTGCTGCCAGGTTTTAAAATCGAAATCCCGCCCCTAACCATTGCCGATTGGTCACTACCACCCAGAGTTAATGCAGGCATTCGTGGGTCGTACAGTCATTTGGCTTGCCAACGGACAGAGTGTATTGTTTTTACGATGGAATAACTGTATTGAAACTGATAGCGTTGTTATTTTTAGATCCTGCTATATACCATATTACCGTATTACCCCCAATCCTATTACACAGCTTAAAATTGCTTGAAAATTCTGTAATTTTTGAAAATGTTTGCATAATCAATTTTCTTAAGATTGCATTCTGTACTTTTTTTGTAGTGTGTTTATTCTGCTGCAATTTGTCTGGTTCATGTGTATGTTCAGAAAGGGTCATTTTGACATACACATGGGTGATTCTCATGTAAACCAGATTTAAAGATTCCAAATTTAAAAAATGTAAGTCATTTGTTTCCTGTTAAACATGTAAGATTAAAATAGTACCGCAACATGTAATAACATGAAATATATTGTCGACTTTTTAGTTTTTTTGGTAATTTTTAAAGTAGCTTATTAACATGTATGCCAAGAGGTATATATAATACAGAAAATATAACTGTTTTTATGTTTAGAAATTTAAAAATATTCAGAAATTGTCTCATTAATGCAACATACATACTTCCATTTTAATGTCTGGGAAATTGACATTAATATATATTTTATATAATAATATATGCTCATTGGAGCAGATCACAGAGTCCACCGGGGGCGTTCAGTGCTCGGTCGCTGCACATTTGTGAGACATATTTCTGCCGAAATCCTCTCCAATCTTTTGTAATAGGTATTAAGTAAATGGTGCTATAAAATTTATCAATACAATTGCAGTGAAAAAATTATTGTTTAGTAGTTAAATACTTTGCAAATAAACAGATATTGCAGCAATGAAAATGGTGTTTGAGATGAGATTTAGTGCAACACATGCATATGTAAGCAACGATTCAAATTTAACACCCAATATTCTTATTTAAAGAATGTTTGTGACAACAAATGCAAATCATCATAGCAACATATAATGGACATCAACTCAGAAATAATGTGTGATGTATATTTGTGTATTCATGCAGCGCTTTCTGTGCTTTGCCCATATATCAGGCAGAGGTGAAGACGGTAGGTGGTTCTGGAATTATGTCCTGACTGTAGTATCAGACCCTTTTTCCCAGGAAATCTCTTCATATTGCCCTTCAGTGATCTGCTTTTTATGGTTAAAAATAAAGTAGTGTTAGTTTTTAAGGAGGAAAATCTAGAAGAAATGTGTCCCAAAACTTTAGTTCACTCTAAATACATTTAATTTACATTACCGACAAATTGTTTGTAATTATTAAAATGTTGTATGTGGGCCGTTATAACACATATTCAGAACTGTGGGTTCGGTCTGACCCGAGGGTGGTTGCAGGCAATATCGGGCCGGGATTGGGTTCGAGCAGAGTGGACGAAAGTTTTGTGACGTAACATGGTTCAACTCTAAGGTCAAGTGTTCTTTACTTTTTTATCCCCTCCCTGGGGGTGGGGTGGTGGAAGTGGAGTTAGAGTTTAGAGTTTAGACTCTCTGCTTGAACCCAAACCCAGATATTTCCTGCCACTATCCTCGGGCCAGGCTGGGCTGGGCCATAATTGACCTGGGGCCTAAAATTACAGTTAATGTTTAATCTGGGCTGGGCTCGGACACAAGGGGCTTGGGTCGGGTCAAGTTGAATTTTTTGGGCCCAATCTGAGCTCTAAGGGGTGTATCTATTCTGGAATGAGTGTGTGGTGGTGGTGTGGGTTCCCCAAAAATTATTTTTTTTGTCAGAATAAAATTTATTTCATAAAGTGTGCGTGTGTGCGTGTGTGCGTGTGTGCGTGTGTGCGTGTGTGCGTGTGTGCGTGTGTGCGTGTGTGCGTGTGTGCGTGCGTGCGTGCGTGCGTGCGTGCGTGCGTGCGTGCGTGCGTGTCTGTATAATAAATATATATAGTCTGATTGGGCGAGAGTAGAGTTGTCAAAAGACCAGGTACTTCGGTACCAAGCTGATACGAAAAAAATGTTACGGTACCAGGTTTTCTGAAGTACCCGTGGTACCGATCACCCGGTCCTTGCTGCACTATTGGTTGCGCCTTCTTCGTAAAAGCAGAGAGATGACGACTGCTGGTGCTGCTGAAGAGGCGGCTCTGAAACCGCTGGTTGAAAAGAAAGGAGGAAAGAGCCACGTGTGGAAGTATTTGTTTTGCGACCGATGACCAGGGGCAACACCACTGATCACCAGAAACCCATTTGTAAGCGGTGTCATCTAAGTTTTATGTCAAAAGGAGAAGCCTTATAAAACAACTCAAAGACCATCATCCAGATTTAATGAAAGAATTCAAGCAGGTAAGTTTTATTTTTATTTTATATATAGAACTTGTATAACAAATATATAAAAAAGTTGTATAAAATAGTTTTACTGAGATATATTATATTTTCTATTCACAGCTACAGGATGACGATGACCGCAAACTACCAAAATAAACTCCTACACAGACAACGATAATGGATCCATTTCAGCAGCAGAAGAAGAATGACTAAAAATCACATGAGGCAGGAAAACCGAACTGAGCTGTTGCTGAATTCAAGTATAGATCAAGTGGCAGTATATGCAGTTGAAAAATATTTTGTTTCATTAATACAAATGTTTAAGTTTTTAAATAAAGGGTGTGTAATTCTTGTTTTAATTAATTTAATTAATAAATAGCTTGTTTTTCAATACATATCTTTGTGTTTTGCTTTGGTACCAAAATTGGTACAGAGAACTGAGGATTTTCACTGGTATTGGTACTGAATACTGAAAATTTGGTACAGTGACAACACTAGGCTGATGATTCTGTTGGATTTATTTATTTCTTATTAATCAAGTAATTTAACAAATCATAAATTGTGTTTAAACAACTATCAATATTGTGTTATGCAATATGAACAGTTTCTTAAATGAGCAAGCAATTGCCTGTTATTCCTCACAAAAAGGTTTTTATTAAAATATTTTTACAGATCAAACCCTGAAAACTTTGGCTTATTGGCTCCAGAACTAAGCCCCTTTAATTAACCTTTCTGTGAAACATTTATGATGAACATGAAAAAAAAAACTTATGAAATACAACTTCACAAAAATAAGTTAACCTACTTGTCTTTACAGTAGTTTTGTCTAAATAAGGAAAAGAAGAAGTGATGTTGGTTGGTTGGTAGAGTAGAATGCAAAGGTAGAAGTTTAGGTTTTTTCTGTTGCTCACATTGACAGTCACATCTGAAAACATGCATTCATCATCAGTGGTGGGAACAACGGCGCTATAAATAAACGGTGTTACTAACGGCGATACTTTTTTCAGTAACGAGTAATCAAACCAAATACTCTTTCCCCCGTTACAACGCCGTTATTTTTACTGACATTAAAAGAACACTGAACACTGGGGAACCACCAATCTCTGGGAACCTTCACAGTTAAATAGGTCTCAATGAGAACTTTCCAACGACCCTTTTTTGCCATAATACCCCCAGCAAACCGGAGTTAAGACGAAGACGATCGCATAAGTATAGGGACATGCTTGAATTTAACACAGTTGGACACTTTGCTACTCTTGAGACATCCTGCCTTAAGCCACACAAAGTCAAGGTATGCTGACTGTCTTACCATGTCTTCCTGTCCCAGGGTTATGTGATCTTTAGAAGTCCAGGTTTATGAATCTTTGAATGGGTGCCTTTGCATTATTATGTCATTATCATTACATCAGTAGAAATGGACACAATGACAATATTATCGTTTATCGCAATAATTTTTGGGACAATTTATCGTTACAGACCTACCTGATGTTAGTATGTGTTTTGTCCTCCTTCCACCCGCACTGGGCTGGTGGACTACATACACCCACACTATGTTTGTTGAAGCATACTTTCGTAGTACTTCTTACTCCATACTTAAAAAGGTCTTGTAAACCTCATATAGCTTGTTTGGACTGTGGAGTTTGTTTGTGTTCTGCTTCTTTTAGAATACTCTTCAACAGTACTGGAAATAATCTCTCAAAACCAACCATATTTCTACAAAAGAAACTTTATAAACTTTTCTTTTAAAACACTCCATAGCACCCAACTAGTGACATACATTTTAGTTTTTAAATTGAATATTGCATGACAGTAATACTGGTATAATGGTTATTATAGTTAAGTTAGGTGGGATATTGGCAAATCTCACACTTGCTTTCCCTGCCTTAAGTGCATGGATGAGGTAATGAGTCATTTGTTTGGATGTGGCAGTGTTCCCTTGTGACAGACTCAAACACAAGCTCTTGTCTGTCTCTTATTTTCTGTTTTTCTCTCACTCTGGCTGTCCTTGCTCTCGCATCTTAACTACTCCAGCTATTCCATAGTTTCAGCACTATCAAATGCCCCTATACGCTTTTAACTATTCTCACTATAGATAGACTTTCTACTGACCACGTTCGACTTACTCGCTTCTCTAAATTTTTTTTGGTTGTTTTTCGCAAATGACCTCTTGGATTAAGTGTGTTCTGTCGCAGTATTCTTAGTTTTTTTGGAAAAACACACAGAAATGGTAGTGTGGTGTATTTTGTAATTTAGTATAGATTACGGTAGCTTTGTGGAATTTGGCAACATTTAATTCCAGGACCTCCTAAATTGTACAAACCCGCGGTCAGTGTAAGTTCAGGCTTTCTATTATGGGTGGGCTTTTTTTGTTTTTGTACAAACTAGATGAAACTGTGAATCTCTTTTCATTGCATGATGCTATTCAATTAAAGCTGGATTATATTTCTTGTGATGGTATTTCCATTTAAGTAGGACAATTGATCAGTTATCAATTTTAATTACTTTTGACACAGTTTCACTTTAATCACATCCTGTGAAATGGCCGTGGTAGGGTATAATTTGAGCAAGGTATGATGCATGTAAATACAAACATGCAGGGCTCGAAATAAAATTTTTACTTGGTAGCACTGGTGCTCCCAACTTCAAAAAGTTAGGAGTACCTGCAAAAAAGTAGTATCACCTACCAAAAAATTATTGAGCACCACAAATACAAATTGTTAGGCACTCTCACTGTGTTTGACCAAGCTCTCATGCTTAAAGTAGGTAGACTCCATGGCGAACACTGTGTTACCTACAAACTCCGTCCTACAAGTTTTACAGTGAATGCAGTGCATAGAGCCAGTTTCATAGCGGAGCCACTCGAAATCTGAATGGCAGAACTGTCACTGTATCAGCATTCAGCACAAAAAAGACATATACTGTTAACATTTTTTAGAGGAATTTAAAGGTCGCACTACAACAATTACATGCTCTCGCACCAGTGCTCTCAAATATATTTTGAGGTCGCATTGATGAAATTTTGGGAGCATATGTGACCAAAATGTTTGCAAATAAAATGGTTGCAAATTTGAGCCCTGACATGTTTGATACCCATCTCAAATGTTTTATACAAACTTGACTCTCTTTGTTGTGTGCTGTCTAAAGTAGCCATGATTTCTTTATTTTAGACGAATGTCTGACCACGCCATGACTGTACATGTAGAAAATTTTTAATTCCGTTTTGCGAAATAGTGCTATGTCATAACCACCCCATGCAAGCATAAAAACATTTCTTCTGAAGTCGTTTATTTCCATTATTTGTTTTTGGTTCGACATTTGAATGTGGGTATTTTCAGTTTGTGCATTAGCTAATATACACACATCAGCCACCATGTTAAAAAACGCCTGCTTAACATTGTGTAGGTCTCCCTTTCCACTCTGAGTCAAGATGAATGAACATTAGTGACTGAAAATGTGTGGTGGTATTATGCTCTAAGATATTAGCAGCAGAGTTACACTGCCTCAGTTTTGCGTTCATCCCATGGTACATCCTGGTGCAATCTCTGATTTGTCATTTAGTTGTGATTTCTTGGTAGGTACAAACTGCTGCATACCAGGCACACCACACAAGGCCTGCTCATTTGGAGATGCTCGGACACATCTAACGATCACAATTCAGCCCCTGTCAGAGTTACACAAATTCTTACAATTGAGTGCGTTTTCTGCTTTCAAGAAATGAAATTCTGTCTAATAAATCTCACCTCATTATTGTTTTCTAAGAGAATTCAGATTTTTCATGCCATGATTGGTATAAAATTAAAATACTGAATGATGTAATAAAATTGATTTCACCAAGTATTTATCCTGTTCAAAAATATTTGATTAAAAAGCATGTCTAAACAGGCATCATGCTTGTTCAATAGAATATACTTGTGACTGATTGATTTGCTTTATAACATCAACAGTTCAGCACTTGTAATTTCAATTAGAAAAAAGAACTTTTCTCCTACAAGACAGGTGTCAAATTCTTGAAATATTGTGACTGGGCCTTTTGGAATTCCGACTGTTCTTTTGGAATTCCTAATGTACATTTATAGCTTGCATGTGTATGCTATTTCATGTTTGTATCCATGTGTATATATTAAAAATGCATTTAAATATATATAATTGTTTTATCAAATTATAGCCTACCAAAATCACATGGGTGAAATGGTATAATGTCTCCTTTTGCATTTAACCCATCAAAATATTTCTACATCTATTCTTCATCCTAGAAGTTGTCATATCAAGTTGTAGAACTCACATAATTAAAAGCATCAAGTTTATAAATCAGGTCACATTACACTTAATTTCATTAAACACTCCTTAAAGACTGCTCAGTGGTTAATGGAGTTCTGAAGTTATTCTTCAGATTAGCTCTACAGCTGTGTCTTAGTCACTGGTAATCCTGGCATTAGTAGAGCCTTGGTTTTTCCTCTGACAGACGTTTGCACTTACACAAAAGCTGTTACTGTTCCTGTTTTGTAGTTCGTTTCTCAGTTTTCCACGCAATATCATTCAGTGCCCTTCGGTTGGAGCGGCAAGTTTGTGGAGGTCAAGGGCATGTTAAGAGAAGGAAAGGAGAAACCTGCTGATCAGATCATCTAAGTGCTTACAGTAATTCCAGAGGCTCAGGGCCTAAATACTGTGCATTCTGTCTCCAGGCAACAGGCCTGAAGCCTGGATATTGTGGGCAATCTGAACTTTGTCAATGGTGCCCTCATGTGTTAATTATTCATGCTGGAGAATGGAGACTACATGTTAAGATAAATAGAAAATGTTGTTTATCATCTAGTAATATACTAATATATTTTTACAGACTGTTTGGTGTAGTTTGTAGTGCTTCCCACTAATCTAAAATATCTATAGTTGTGTTATGTTTGAAATGATCAGAATACAATTGAAGTAAGTTTGCTTTCATAAGGTATTTAAAATACAGCAGGACTCGAAATTAACCTTTTTAACTTGGTAGCACTGGTGTTCCCGACTTTAAGAAGTTAGGAGCACCCAGCAAAAATTTATGAGCGTAAAATGGCTTGCCAGAAAATGTTCTCTCTCGTGAATATTAAAGTTGTGAGTGCCAGTGTGGAACTCGAGAGCACAAAATTAAGAATAGAGTGTGCGATTGGGATAATGTTGCGTGAAAAGTTTATTTTTCATCTCTCTAATGTCTTTTTTTTCCTCTCTATTTGTGAAATGACCTCGCGCTGAGTAGATTATCGACGAGCAGCTTTTTTGCTCGAGTGATACTTCTATGCTAGCGATTTTGGCAGTTTGCGGGCAGGTTTTAGCCGTTTCTGCCTACGAATCGTATTGGCCTATTCGTAATTCCCTTTTTACTCGCTCGATGTTATATATGGTATGTTATCATTTTCGCAGTTAAACGAGAAGTCGCTGGAAAAATGTCACTGAGCCCTATTAAATGGTGAATTTATACATATAGAGTGCCAGATATATTTTTCATATTTAAAATTTTGTTCAAGTCAATCCTGTATGTTGATGAGGGGATAACACACACACACACACACACACACACACACACACACACACACACACACACACACACACACACACACACACACACCAAGACTGATTGTATATCTGCAAAACCATCAATTATATTTCGTGCTTTGTTGATTCACTGATTGAGTGAAAAACGAATTGGTTACATTACCGTTTTTATTTAACATATAAGATCTAACTATTTAATTATTATTACCAGTTCGATACACTATAACTTCACTATAACTTGCGTTTAATTGATCGGTCGCCGTTCCTCTTCCTCCGGCATCTTTGGGTTTTCTGTAGGAACTTTGTTTAGCCAATCACAAAGCTAGGAGCCATCGGCCAATAGGATTCGTAGGCAGAAACGGCCAAAACTCGCCCCCAAACTGCCAAAACCGGGCGAGTAGAAATCTCACTCGAGCAAAAAAAATAAATAAATAAATAAAATAAAATAAAAAAAAGCTCCTCGTCAATGATATACGACGCGCGCGAGAACATTAAACACATTGAGAGGAAAAAGAGATCGGAGAGAGGAAAAATACAGTTTCCACGCAGCATTATCACATCCACGCACTTGATTCTTAATTTTGTGCTCTCGAGTTCCGCACTCGCGAAATTTACGAGAGAGAAGTTTTTGCGGCCAGCCGTTGTGCGCTCTAGTTTTGACATTGATGGTACGCCATACACCACAACTACAAATTGTTTGGCACTCTCGCCATGTTTGACCGAGCTCTCACTTTTAAAGTGCGTAGATTCAGTGGCGAACGCTGTGTTACATTTAAACTCATTGTGCATAGAGCCATTTCCATAGCGGAGCCAAAGTCTTTCAACCGTTCTCTCCGAAAAGTGTATGCATTCTTTTCTGCTGGCGAATCAACATTCACTACATGATCACTTTCACCAGCGCCATTGTTTGTAACTGTAGGTGGTTTGCAAAATAAATCTGTCTGTGTTATTTTCATTTTCCTGCTTCTTCACCTCTTGACATTTACATTTCCCGCTTTAGTTAGCGCCGTCACCCGACTGAGTGATTGACAGCCATTAATATCTCAAACCTCAATGGCAGAATGCTCACCGTATCAGGATTCAGCACACAGAACACACATTTACTGCTGAACATAATGCTGTTTTTTAATTGTTCATGTGCCTTCTTCCTACAGGTGGAGTCTTTCATCTTAGACCAGGAGGACCTGGATAACCCTGTACTAAAGACTGCATCAGAGTTGCTTCTGTCCAGTGCAGCAGACGGAGCTGACCTGAGGACAGTAGATCCAGAAACACAAGCCCGGTTGGAGGCATTGCTAGAAGCAGCAGGTATGTCTGCTGAGAGCTCTTACATGCCCACCTTCAGCAGTCTTGCTTAGATGGCTGTGCTTGCCTCGGCAAGTAACCATGCACCTGCATTGTGGGCTGTCTTTTTTTTTTTCCTCTTGCACCTATTTTAGACCAGAAACACACTATTTATTCTTACAATACTTGTGCATTTCTCTTTATTTACAAAAATCTGAACTTACCCTTTGTAAATAGTCTGCTTTGCATACAGGGAGCATGCACAAAAAAGTTATTGGTTTCATTTCTGTTAAGCACACATTAGAATCTCTCATATCTATGTAATGAGAGCTAGTGACTCATTGTAGTCACACAAATCCTTAAACCCTGTGTTTTTGACATGCATCCTGTTGTGCTATTGTCACATGTCTACTGTCTCTTAGAATGTTTGTTACCCCGTGTTCAGTGGTACACCAGATGTGTCGTGGATGTTAATGAGTCATGAGTGATAGTTATACAAAACAGACCGTCCATCAGGTAGCGCTGATAGTCAATAACTGTTGTGCTTAGTGTATTATTCGTAGTTTACATAAAAGTGACTTTTACATTCATTTAAAATTGGTTTAGGTGTGGAAAAGTTTTGTAGGCCTCCATTTCTCCACTGGTGAACTAGTAAAGACTAGTCCAGCCCCATGAGCAGTTAGCTTGCAGGGGAACCATAGGGGAGATTAGCAGCAACTAGTGTTGTCATGGTACCAACATTTCAGTTTTCGCTACCAATACCAGTGAAAATCCATGGTTCTCGGTACCAATTTCGGTACCGAAGCAAAACACAAAAATGAGTTAAGCAAGCTTTTTTTTATTAATAACCTACAATAATTATATGACTGAATATACACTCTTCTTATTTACAAACGTAAAACTTTTATTCATGACAAAAACTATTTTTCAACTGTATAAACTGCCACTTGGTCCATACATATGAATTCAGCAACAGCTCAGTTAATTTTTTTTTTCTTCTGTTGCTGAAATTAATCTGCAATCGTTGTCATGGTCTTTCTCAGCCTGTAGCTGTAAATGGAAACTATAATATCCTTTAGTAAAACTATTTTATATTAATTTTATATGTAACTTTTCAGTAAATAGCAAACCTAAGCTTTTATAATAAATGTGGATAAGATTACTTATATTAAGTATATGATATCAATTTTAAACAGACAGAAACTCTTATTAAAAACACTTAATGAAAAGGTTCCCTTTAACATGACTTAACATTAAACAAATGTTTTTTTTTTCTTAATTTAAAATTGCATTAAGTGCTTGTATAAAACTTGTAACTTGATGTTAGATAACATATGAAGTCATGTAAATGCATGGTATCTTATCGTAAAGCCTTACCTAACTATACAGGACTGTAATTGACTAGAATTTATTTAATCAAACTGCAGAAACCATATTTCATAACCTGGAACTGCTTTTCTGATAGACTGATTTGAAAGATTCAAACATTAACTACATTTGTTCTCTAACAGACATATTTTGGCAACCCAGGTAATTTAAAGCCTCTGGTGTGTAAAAAAACAAGTACACGATTATGTCCTTTTTTAAAAGCTGTGGGAGCATTAAATAGTTAATAAAGAAACAAAAACAAAATACTTCCACACGTTCACCACGTCTCAAAGAAGACGCAACTGATAGCTCAGCAAGAACCCGGTTGACTGGGTGCTCAGTTCTAATGGTAGTTCAGAAAACTTGGTACTGTAACATTAAAACATTTTTTGTACCGAATTGGCACTTTTTTTTGACAACACTAGAAGCAACATTGGATTTTCATACAGCAGCACCACCTCCCATCATGCTCTGTGAGGCTCTGGGTGTATGTGTACCTGGTCCTCTGTATCTGGGCCCCTATCTGTATCTGTACAGAATTTATTTCTCTATATTTTTGTTAGATTTGCCTTGTCCTCTGTTTTCTCTCTTAATGTGACTGTTATTGTGGTGATTAACTCATTATCAAGAGTGTGTTAAGTTACTAACTGTTCACACATGTAACATGTTTTCTTTTTGGAATACCTGCATTATTTTTTGTAAGACACATCCACATCCACACATCCACATCCACACATGTTGCCTTGATGCTTTTGTTTATGCACATACCATCTCTGATATAAAATATATGGTATAATATAATTTAAGTCAGTTAATCGAATTCATATTGTAGTTATCAGTGTATAACCTTATCAGTGTTTATACTTATATCTTATTTATTTAATATGTATTGCAGCCTTGTGCTAATTTGCATTTAATGTGATAAGTATATATATTTTGGTTTGAACCCGATGCATCCCTGACGACTGCAACCTGTAAACCAGAAGCCTTCAGAGATTCATTTTTTTGTCTGGTGTATATATTCTACATGGTTTTGGTGTCACGGTGATCATGGTTAATGGAAGAAAATATATTTTAAGTAAAATAACCTTTCATGTATTGGAAATGTGAACATTATTGCTTCTGTTTGTGGGAAATCTATATTTAGGGTATCTGGCATATGATGTGAAGACTTAAATTAAATAGATGGAGAAATTACTCTTGTGCACTACATCACTGCATGGTTTGAACATGTCTAACCAGGGTTTTTGTCATCTTGTGTGTTGTGGTGTGTGACTTTGTCCTGCACTAACTGTGGATGCCTTTGGCCTTGGATGCTGTGTATTGCTGGTGTGGGGCTGGATGCTGCAGGAATTGGTAAACTCTCCACTGCCGATGGCAAAGCCTTTGCAGATCCTGAGGTGCTCCGTCGCCTGACGTCATCAGTGAGCTGCGCACTGGACGAGGCCGCTGCAGCCCTCACCCGCATGAGGGCAGAAAACACACTCAACGCCAGCCAGGCAGACAAGTAGGCATTTTCTCTCACATGGAACCATTGTACTTCTAACTTTTTAAAAATAGTTTTTGTTTACTTAGTTTTTCCACAAATCATTAAGTAGGTTTTGTTTATCTAGTGGTGTTAAGATATACTTGGTGAGCTATACACTGTATAAGACTTTAGTTCTACTTATTTTATATCATAATCTGTAGTGTCAAGGAGTATTTATCCTATCTTAGCATCGCCTGCACAGTCGCAGTAATTGTAGCAGTCTGGTTATTTTTAGCCGTAGTCTGGCTGAGGCCTGCTCCGATGGAGATGTTAACGCAGTGAGGAAGCTGCTGGATGAGGGCCGCAGCGTCAACGAGCACACAGAAGAAGGAGAGAGTTTGCTGTGTCTGGCCTGCTCCGCTGGATACTATGAGCTTGCACAGGTTGAGTGTACACACTCTGTCATTATGCACACACACTGAAATCACCCGCAAATATTAATGTTGAATATAAAAGAACAATGTCCATATTAACATTCCTAACTACAGTACTGCCAAATACATTTCTTGTTCGACACCTTTGAAATCACTCAGCATGTGACCAGCCTCACTTATTTCTGAGGTCACACACTGGATTTGGTTATCAGTAAAGTGTTATTTCTGTGAATGTCTTAGATGTGTTTCTGCCAACACTGTGTTTTGTTTGATGCATTGATTTGTCTTCCCATCCAAACTGGCCCTAGAACTGTCAAAAAGAGGTACATTAATGGAAATAAGTGGGGCTGTCTTTATGGAAACCATATCTCACGATTATGCGTGGAGTCTGTAGATAAGTATCAATCATTAAAACTTTAAGATGCTCAGGGCCCTAGATGTTATTGCTCCAAACGAAGTCAAAACTATTTTTGATAAACAAAGCATGGTTGAGAAAATTCTCTGCTTTAGCTAATCAGAAGAGAGTTTTGGAAAGCAGAGCACCACTGGAGGAAAACTAAAGGTGATTAGCACATTTTCGGTACATTACCAATTCAGCACATAACTTATTTTGTTACTCAAGTGTTTTTTCCTACGTACATCTCTAATATGCTTGAAGTATATATTTTCTGATGGGTCTCTTAGATCTGCAGGAACTGGCCAGTTTTAAAAGGTCCGAAAGACATGGTGAAATGGCATTTACTCATTATGCAGCTTGCTGCTGGAACAAGCTGCCCATTTCTATCAGATCCTCACAAACTGTAGCCATCTTTATAAAGCTGCTAAAACCAGCTTCACTTCTACTTCCCTTAAATTTTAATTGATGTATTCTTTACTTTTTTATTCCTCTCATATTATTTTATTTTATTCAAATTATTCATTGTATTTTCAATTTCTGTAAAGCATATTGAATGATTTTCTGTGTATGATCAGGTGCTATATTAATAATAATAATAATAATAATAATAATAGTAGTAGTAATAAAATAAATAAATAAATAGAAAATAAAAATAATAATTTAGTTTCCTTCATAGGCACCCTTCTAGCACACAAGGACACTGTACAATAAAATAAGTGCAACAGATATTAAAATCACAATAACATGAGATTAATGACCTTGAAGGTTAATAGAATAATTTTGAATTTAATCTAAAATGTAACCAGCAGCCAGTAGAGCTGCTGCAAAGCCGGGGTTATATGATAGATAGAAGGAGTTCTGGTAATGATGCGGATGGCTGAATTCTGTACCAGTTGAAGCTTGTGAAGAATATTGTCAGGGAGACCAAACATCAGGGAGTTACAATAATTTGAATGAGTAGTGACAATACTGTGAATGAGGATGGTCGCAGTATGGGAAGTAAGAGAGGGACGAAGGCGGTTAATATTATGAAGATGAAAATATGCAGACCAGGTGACGTTATTGATATGAGATTGAAAAGAAACTGTACTATCGAGGGTGACACTCTAAACTTAACCTGTGGAGAGGGGGAAACAGAGAAATTATCAATAGAGATACTGTTTGTTTTGGATAATGTTGATTTGTTACCAATAGCGAGAATTTCTGTTTTATCACTGTTTAATTTATGTTAAGGAGTCAGTGAGGGTGGGATGTTGGAAGTGGGTTTACTGGTAAGGTAGTGCTGGGTGTCATCCGCATAACAGTGGAAACTGAGGAAGATGTTGCCAAGAGGAAGGAGATACATTGTGAAGACGAGGGGCCCCAGGACAAATCCCTGGGGCACACCAGAAGTAACTGTGGAAGGTTAGGAGGAAAAAGATTTGAGTTGAATAAACTGAGTGTGACAGGAGAGATGAGATTTGAACCAGTCTAAGGGTGTGTGTGATACAAATGGAGGATAATATATTGAGTGTGATGTGACAAGGACGCATATTGTTGAAGCCTCCCAGCAGTACAATATGTGATGAAAATGTGGAGAGGTAGGCTAGCATAGTAGTGAAGTCATTTACAAATTTTCTATTTGATTTTGGAGGGTGATAAACAGTTGGAATTATGGTGGGAGTGGGACCAACCAGTTGAGATTCAAATTTTCATTCAAAAGGTTTGAAAGCAGGAACAGACACTGGCAAACCTTTCCACTTCTCGCTGAAAATTAGCATAATACCTTCTCTCTGGCTAGACTCACATGGTTGAAAGATGTAAACATATCCTTGCAGATTGGATTCATTGATATGTGAAAAGTAATTTTGCTTGTTGTTAAGTATAAAGCTGATAGTGGTTGTGTTGCCTTTGACTGAGATTCCTTGCCAGCCTAGCCCGGTAGACTAACAATGTTCAACAGTCCGTTTGATGTTACATCGAGGGCGCTGAGAGTTTGACCAGAAGACTTTATTGATGTCGAGGTGAATAAACTTGAACTGAAAACTGAGTTAGCAAATTTTGTAACAAACATTAAATTCAGTAAATTCAGCTACATTTTCATACATATGCATTTTAGCACTGTTGAGACAACACAAAGAAAGCATATGGTGAAATATGCCTGTATACAGAAACAGGTGGTTTGAATGTTGCCAATCCAAGAGCATTACTCTTTTTGTGCCTTGTTGCTGATTGGCTCCTGCCCTGTGATACATCTCTGGCAGATTACAGCCCAGCATTCCTGCATCAATACAGTTGCCCACATGGAAAAATCTAGAATGTTTCGCCAAGTATTCTCTTCGTTTTGTTCTTCTTTTAAAGCCCTTAATACTGTAAATTAAATTCAATTATGACCGTATTTATCCTGCTTATTACCAAAGAAAATGACAGCACATACTAAAGAAAACATGCGTGCATGAATTACAGTACAGTCTATTTAGGGGCAACTCTAGCGCTTTGAGACACAGCATTTGAATTTACATTGTGTAGTACAGATGGGATTACCTTTACATTTTCTTTAAGGACATTGTATTAAGCGAAGTTTAAAATGATTTTAAAGGGTTTTGGGAGCATTTTTGAGGGTAGATGTAGGGTTTACACAGTAAAAATTGTTTACTGTATTAGATTAACTTTTAGGCATACCATGGTTTCTGTGTAATCTGATTATATTATTACTCTGTTACTGTTTTAAAAAACTTTTTTACCCAAACATTATGTACTTTGCATTTTTCCAGGTTTTGCTGGCCATGCATGCAAATGTAGAGGATAGAGGCATCAAAGGAGACATCACGCCCCTCATGGCTGCTGCCAGTGGTGGTTACGTAGATATCGTAAGGCTACTCCTAATGCATGGCGCAGATGTCAATGCACAGTCCTCTACAGGTACAATAGAACGTTTTTTTTGTGTTCAGGGTTTTTTCCCCTCAATTCAGCTGGTGTTATGTCCATTCACTTTATGATGCATTGTGTACTTTACCCCCAACTCTATAGATTGCATTGGACTCATATCTAATTTTCTTTTTAATTATTGTCTCTCTGGATCCTAGGTAACACTGCACTCACGTATGCATGTGCGGGTGGCTTCTTGGATGTGGTTAAAGTTCTGCTGAAAGAGGGAGCCAACATTGAGGATCACAATGAGAATGGCCACACACCCCTGATGGAGGCGGCCAGTGCAGGCCATGTTGAGGTGGCTCGTGTCCTCCTGGAGTATGGTGCTGGAATCAACACACACTCCAACGAGTTTAAAGAAAGTGCTCTCACGTTGGCCTGCTATAAAGGTGTGTGATGGGCTCGTGTGCAATTGATTGTCTGGAGATCAAAGCCATCAGATATATATTGTGATATTTACAGTAATTGAGTGTTCTGTGTTGAAACAGGCCACCTGGACATGGTGCGTTTTCTCTTGGAAGCAGGGGCTGACCAGGAGCACAAGACAGATGAGATGCACACAGCCCTAATGGAAGCATGCATGGTGAGTACTAGTCATTTATAACATTATTATGCATCTGAATAAGTATGAGTAATGAATAACACCAGGAAATAAAACATGTCATCATCCACTTCATATCCCACACATATGGAGAATTTGTTTATGTATTTTTTTTGCTGCGCCACAAGTATGCCCATGAGGACACACATTAAAGGGTGCATATATTGTTAGTGGCAAGACCCTTCAGTAAGAATTGCATGGTTACCAATTAGGGATGCACCGATACCGGTATCGGGTATCGGCCTCGATACCGCATTTTCTAAAGTACTCGTACTCGTTAAAAGTCTCCCGATACCGTGGACCGATACCACGGTCTGAGAAA
>JBBKCR010000022.1:5986116-6011541 GCA_037577295.1 Ladigesia roloffi
GGTATCGGTATCGGCGAGTACTAAAATGCAAGTACTCGTACTCGTTTTCAAAAAAAGTGGTATCGGTGCATCCCTAGTACCAATAATCATGAAGGATCTGATTTCTTGTTCTCTCCAGCTTTAGAGTGTGACTTACGAGTTTTTTTCCATGTTCTGGTTAGGACGGGCATGTAGAAGTGGCACGGTTACTGTTGGACAGTGGTGCACAGGTGAACATGCCGGCAGATTCATTTGAATCTCCATTGACCCTGGCAGCTTGTGGAGGGCATGTAGAGTTAGCAGCTCTGCTGATTGAGAGAGGGGCCAACTTAGAGGAGGTCAATGATGAAGGCTATACACCACTTATGGAAGCTGCCCGTGAAGGCCATGAGGAGATGGTAGCATTGCTTCTGGCACAAGGTATACATTGACACAAGGCATTGATTCTTTTTTTTTATTTAAAAAAATTTTTTTTTTACATATATATTTTATTGGGAAAAATGATAAAATACAGCCACTTGACTTTTTTTTTAAATACAATTACCATTTTCCCTTTTCATATGTTTTTTTGAGGTTTAATAAAAGCCAATACTCTAATAACCCATGAAGTTCCCTATACTCAGCATTTTAGCCAAAAATGAGACAATCAGATCTTTTAATATATTAAACATTTATGCATGCAGATTTTCTGCTGTCTTTTTCAGTGTTTACTACGTGTTTAAACACATTTTGTATTTGTAAAGAGTTGTATTGTTTCTGTAGTTCCCAGCATCAGAAATTGCACTTTTCAGGAATGAAAGGAGTTTTAACAATGGTGTGCTACACACAGGCGCCAATATTAACGCTCAGACAGAAGAGACGCAGGAAACCGCTCTGACGCTGGCCTGCTGTGGTGGCTTCTTGGAGGTGGCTGATTTCCTAATTAAAGCTGGAGCAGACATTGAACTTGGCTGCTCTACTCCTCTCATGGAGGCTGCACAGGAGGGGCATCTAGATCTGGTCAAGTACCTGCTTGCTGCTGGTGAGGTTTCTTTGATATAAAAAATATGTATATTTTATAAAGTTCCATCCTGTTTGTTGAGTTTGGTGGTCACATTGTCAGTGTGTAATTGTCACTCTCTATTCAGGAGCTAACGTCCATGCCACCACAGCCACAGGGGACACAGCACTGACATACGCCTGTGAAAATGGGCACACAGATGTAGCTGATGTACTGCTTCAGACTGGGGCTGACCTGGTTCGTGTCTTATTTGTTATTTTATACTGTCTTCAAAAGCGATTTTGTATGTTTTTTTTCTAACTGATTTTTTTCAAGGAACACGAGTCAGAAGGTGGAAGGACACCGCTAATGAAGGCTGCCAGAGCAGGACATCTTTGCACTGTACAGTTCCTAATCAGTAAAGGTTAGTGTGTATAGTAGACAGATACTAATATGTGATATATTTATTTTTCTATAACAAAATCTAGATTGCAGCTGGTTTGCACTTACTAATGGGGGTTAAGCTCATATGGTTTAAGTAGATGGATAGGTGGGTGGATAAATTGATAAAGATAGAAATATACATAAGGTATACATACCTTAGGGAGGTTCCCTTCAGGAAATGCAGCTTCCAGTTAGTTTTACTGTGTTCTTAAGGGATTGGAAGGGAAACAAGAGGAGGAAAAGTAGTAAAAATTTATAAATCACCAATTACACTTGTTTAAAATGTAAATTTTATGACTCAGTACATTTATCCACTAAACCACTTGACATCTTATAGCTATCATTAGTAGATCCCTTTACTCTTCAGCACACCAAAAGTGTACATTAATTGTTCATTATTAGTGTTTTTGCTGTTTGTGTTTATCTGTAAATGTTGCACAAATTGCAACAGGACTCTTTAAATTTGATACATACTTATTTTTTCGTTAGATGTGGATTTTAGACATTAATTATTTGATATATTTTGTCTATATAGTCTTCTATAAACAGTTGAAAATTGTAGCATGTAAAAATCTTGCTATAGAGACTGATTCAAACTATTCAATTTTTTGATATGGGCGATATCTGACATTGTCAACACTATTTTTTTGTTTCCCTGTTTTTTTTTATTTACACTTTCAGTGCAGACTTTCAGATCCCTGTGATCATCAAGCAATTAGTTAATAATGCTACTCTTACAAAGCAAGCTTTGTTACTTAACTAATGTCAGTCACTGAGATATTGTAGTTCTGTCAGTTTATTAGACATTTTACCAGATATTTTGAGAAAAGACATTCGATATATCCTCCTGTCACACTGTAAAACACATTAATTACATAGCAGGTAATTGTATAAACATTTCACGTAATAAATACCATCAGCTTCACAGTAGCTCACAAGTGCTGGCAGGATTCAGATACAAGCATGAAACAAAGCAACTATTTTACCTGTGTTGTTAACTCTGAATATTACATTAATTTGTCAGTATTGAAGTTTTTATTATTAGTACTAAAAATGAAACTTTATTAAAGGTAATTTATTGATTTTTTAAAAATAAAGAAATAGCCGAGAAATCTTTTTTCATTACATGTAGTCTAATATTTTTTAGCTTAGTTCACATGAATATTCAAGGATGTTGTTGATAATTGATTTGTTTCAAACTTTTATTTTGGATTAGCTGCAGGATAGCATAAAGATATTTAGACAATTTACCATAAATTAATCCCTTTAATATAGTCCACTATTTTCACTTAAAACAGACATTTTTGCACTCATATATTCCTTATTCACAAAATATTCTCCTCTAATTGGCCATTATTTTTGCTATGCAGGTGCTAATGTGAACAGAGCCACGGCCAACAATGATCATACCGTGGTTTCTCTGGCCTGTGCCGGAGGTCACTTGGCTGTGGTGGAGTTGCTGCTGGCTCATGGTGCAGACCCCACTCACAGACTGAAGGTGGGTCCAGCTGTCTCCCTTGCAACTACTAAGTAATATGGGCTTGATTATGGTAACCTGATTAAATACTCAGGTTAAGATTTTCTCTACATAGTCTCTTCATAGCCCTTGTTTATGGACAGAATAATGACCGTATGTCTCTAATCTGTTTCTGATTAGTTTTCATCTCTTTTTGTATCAGGATGGCTCCACGATGCTGATTGAAGCTGCTAAGGGTGGTCACACAAATGTAGTGTCATACCTGCTAGACTACCCAAACAACATTTTGTCAGTCCCTGCGCCAGACCTATCCCAGCTCACGCCGCCTTCTCATGACACATCTCAGGTAAGGACCTCTATCATGCTCATTATTCCATAATACTACTTTACATGCTAAATACAAGCACTAGACTTTCAAATGTGAAAAGTGTTTTATTCCATATCCACAGGCTCCTCGAGTCCCGTTCCAAGCCCTCGCTATGGTAGTGCCACCTCAGGAGCCAGACAGAGTACCCTCCACTATCAGCACGCCACCGCCAGTAACAAACAAAGGTTCGTTGTCTTTGGTCATCACTCAAAATATTTAACTTTGTGTCTGACATGACTTTTCAAATGTTAACATTATTTACAATTTAAACCAACCAAAAATATCATGCTCTCAGACCTAATATTCTATTATTCAGGTATGTCTAAGCAGAGGCTAAGCTCACTGCAAGGCAGTGCGGTGACCACTGCAGGACTTGATGCTGACCTGCTGCCACCCTTCCATCCCTATCAGCCATTGGAGTGCATTGTAGAGGAGACGGAAGGAAAACTTAACGAGCTAGGCCAGCGCATCAGCGCAATCGAAAAAGCCCAGCTACAATCACTAGAGCTGATTCAGGGTGAGCCGCTCACCAAAGACAAGATTGAGGAGCTAAAGAAGAGCAGAGAGGAGCAGGTACAGAAGAAAAAGAAGATTTTGAAGGAGCTGCAGAAGGTGGAGCGGCAGCTGCAGCTCAAGACCCAGCAACAGTTTACCAAAGAGTACATGGAGGCTAAGGGGATCAAAGAGGACCCGGGCCAAGTGGCGGGGGTGGAGCCGTCCAGCACTCCCCTGCCACTCCAGGCCATGCAGCTGGGCTCCAGCACTGATCTAGAGGGCAACCATGATAAGTTGGACCACCAAACTGCACCTGCAGATGAGGAGGACGAAGAGGACGATGATGAAGACGACGAGGAGGATGAAGATGAAGAAGACAGAGACTACACAGAGTTGCCGCAGGTGGACACCATTCTGTATCAAAAGTCAGCGCAGTTACCACCTCCGCCACCTCCTCAGCCCCATGCCATGCAGGGCCCCACGCCTCCTCCTTTACAAACAAGTTTTGTACCCATTCAGCCCTTAACTGCACAGCAGTCCACAGACTTCAGCAGTGCTGAGTACCCAGGCAGCAGCAGCCCAGACCTGCAAAGGGTGATGTTGCCAGGACTGGGGCCTGGTCTCTTGGCACAGGCGCCTGACGGCCTCATGGTGGCCACGCCTGCACAGACGCTCACAGACACACTGGATGACATCATGGCAGGTGAGCTGATGGTGGCTGTGACCTAAACTTCTTGAGTTTGAATAGTCATCAAAAATGGCAGGCATACTGTTATTTATATGGTATTCTCTCAAGAAATGCCAAAGAACAGGCATTATATCTTGTGTCTGTGTGAATTTAATGAAGGTATGGACATTATTCGAACATTTCCATTGACTAATCAACTTCTCCTGTCTGCAGCAGTGAGCAGTAGAGTGCCTATGTTAAACACTACGACCTCACCTATACCTCAACCCACAGCACAGACGCCCATCAACACTGTTTCTCCACCCTCCATGCTTCCGCTCTACCCATCTGTAGACATTGATGCACATGTAAGTCTTGAGCCAACCGCACTAGTCATGCTTAAAAGATTATTATTATTTTGATTTTAACAGAGCTCCACTATATGTTTATAGACAATTATTCACCCCACAATTCATAGTGTCAAGGGCTTTTAAGGGATATTTGGAATGGGGTTTTGGTGTTTTCACTGCAATCATTTTGCTGTTGTTTATCATGCCCACAGACGGAGAGCAATCACGACACGGCCCTGACTCTTGCCTGCGCTGGTGGCCATGAGGAGCTGGTGTCAGTGCTCATTGCGCGTGGGGCCAACATTGAGCACCGGGATAAAAAAGGTAAGTCTCCATTTAGACCTCTCCAAAGTCGTATGACATTAATACAAAAATCTGACAAGTTTTTTCTTTCTGTCCACAGGGTTTACACCTCTGATCTTGGCTGCAACTGCAGGTCATGTTGGCGTTGTTGAAATCCTCCTGGACAAGGGAGGAGATATTGAGGCTCAGTCCGAGAGGACCAAAGATACCCCGCTTTCCCTGGCTTGCTCAGGTGGCCGACAAGAGGTGTGTTTTAAAAATCAAAAGCATTATTCAGATTGCAGGACAAATTGGCTTTTGTTATTAAATTGCATTTTTATACTGGTATGTTTGTACGTTCAATATATAATAATGTGTTTTATATTTTTACTTTAATTTCCATTATAGGGAAAACATTTTAGGTCCTAAAGCTCACATATAGCTTTTTGTATCATTACTTTAATACGATGACTGTTTAACAGAATGGATGTGCTATATTTTACAGGCTTTTTACACATTTTAGCCAACAGAGCGTAATGAAAGTGGGTCTTTAGTATAAGATTATTTGGTTTGCCGATAATCCTGTTCATCAAATATCATTGTAAGAAATTTCTCAGCTGTGGCATGTAGTGTGGAGCACAAATTTTATAAAATTGAAAAATTGTATTTGCCTACTACACTGCAGAAAATCTGTCCTGTTAAAATAATATATTCCACATGTCTTATTCAGTCGTACACTGCAAAACCTAGCCATGTTGGTCCTAGAAGTTAGTTTTGGGATTTTTCACTTTTACTTTCAGTAAGAGTTGTTCCATAGTCAGTAGAGAAACTGATCTCTGACTTCTTCTCCACAGGTGGTAGAATTATTGCTTCTCCGTGGTGCTAACAAGGAGCACCGTAATGTGTCTGACTATACCCCACTTAGCCTAGCTGCCTCAGGGGGCTACGTCAATATAATCAAGATTCTTCTGAACGCTGGAGCAGAAATTAATTCTAGGTCAGATTATTTACCTGTTTATATTTACTCACAGTCCCATATTTTGTCTTTGAAAATCTCAGGAGTTGTTCTCCTGCCATTTAAAATGATATTCTCATGCCTTTTCCCCTTACTAATATCTCTTTGTGTCTGTGACAATTCTAGGACAGGCAGCAAACTAGGCATCTCTCCTCTGATGCTGGCAGCCATGAATGGCCATGTACCTGCAGTAAAGTTGTTGCTGGACATGGGCTCTGATATCAACGCTCAGATTGAGACCAATCGCAACACGGCACTAACTCTGGCCTGCTTTCAGGGAAGGGCTGAGGTGGTTAGTCTGCTGCTGGATCGCAAGGCTAATGTAGAGCACCGCGCTAAGGTCTGTTGCTATCCAAGACCTTTCACAACATCAAGGCACTGTTAAGTTAACCAGCAGAAGAGATTTGGTTTCAAATTAACCTGTATCAGGGCAATGTGTAATTCTTAAAATGTATTTGAAATACCACCTCATCCACCTTGGTTCTGTTAAAAAATATTTCTAATGCATATGTTTAGTTTTTGACATCTAGACTAATACAGATTTTCTGTCTCAGACGGGACTCACCCCCCTCATGGAAGCTGCCTCCGGTGGCTATGCTGAGGTTGGCCGTGTGCTGCTGGATAAAGGTGCCGATGTCAATGCCCCTCCTGTCCCATCGTCTCGTGACACTGCCTTGACCATTGCTGCAGACAAGGGCCACTACAAGTTCTGTGAGCTTCTCATTAACAGGTAAGCTGGAGCACCATTAGAAAGTACAATGCCAAGTTCTGACAATAGGCTGTAATTAATACTAAACATTTGGATAATCAGCACATAGTGATCAGAATCGCAGGGATCATGTAGTTGTTTCCTATGTCTCCTTCTATAGAGGGGCTCACATTGACGTGCGTAATAAGAAGGGGAATACTCCTCTTTGGCTGGCTGCAAATGGGGGCCATTTTGATGTAGTGCAGCTGTTAGTGCAAGCCGGAGCGGATGTGGATGCAGCAGACAACCGCAAGATCACCCCCCTCATGGCAGCATTCCGTAAGGTGAGCAGATAATGTGTTTGGCCCAGGAACTACGGATCACGGTATTATGATCAGCCGTTTTTTACTATGTTCTTGCACCAAAGCTATGTTATCACCCACTTATTCATTTCTTTATCTTTTCCCCATTTTTAGGGGCATGTGAAAGTGGTACAGTACTTGGTGAAGGAAGTGAATCAGTTCCCCTCTGATATTGAGTGTATGAGATACATTGCCACCATCACAGACAAGGTATTGACTAAAACATTAATACCACATTTTTTGTTTGTGGGTGGTAATGTTTGGTTTAACATTCAATTAATCTGCCTCGTGCCACCAGGAGGTGTTGAAAAAGTGTCATCAGTGCATGGAGACCATTGTTAAAGCCAAAGACCAGCAGGCTGCTGAGGCTAACAAGAATGCCAGCATTCTACTCAAGGAACTTGACCTTGAGAAGGTATGTTGAAGCATCAGACATTCTTCTTTGACTTACAATTTCAAAAAGGTTGGTGTTAAGGGACGCATTATTGATTTTGAATGACAGAACACCCACACATTCCTGTAATATACAATTCATTACATGTAATATGTACTTCAATTGATGGGAAGAAAAATTAGATTTGCATTTGGTGAAACTGACTTTTCATTTTTCAATTGGACGATAGTCTCGTGAAGAAAGTAAAAAACAAGCTCTAGCAGCAAAGAGGGAGAAGCGTAAAGAGAAGCGCAAGAAGAAGAAGGAAGAGCAGAAGAAAAAGCTAGAAGAGGAAGAGGCAAAACTGAAGGACGTGTATTCTGACACACAGTACCAGAAGGAAGACTCTTCTGAAGGTATGTGGATTTTCATACTTTTTAAACTTTTGATGGAATTTTTCTTACATACTGCTTAGTACCACTTAGTACTCATACTCCTTCTCTGTGTCTGCAGAGGTGGAAGTCCCTATTGAGCCCCCGAGTGCCACTACTACCACCACCATTGGCATCTCTGCCACCTCCACCACCTTCACCAATGCCTTTGGCAAGAAACGCGCCAACGTGGCTACCACACCCAGTACCAATCGAAAAAATAAAAAGAACAAGACCAAGGACACACCTAGCGAGCCTATCATCCTACAGGACCCTCAGGTGGCACTGGCACAGCAGAAAGCTGACAAAAACAAGATACATGGTGAACCCAGAGGTGGTGGTGCACCAGGAGGCACCAGTGATTCGGACAACCTAGACAGCACCGACTGCAACAGTGAGAGCAGCAATGGCAGTAAAAGCCAGGAAATGGCTGATTTACCCTCATCATCATCATCCTCGTCTTCGTCTTCGGTCCCAACCTGTCCTAGCCAGCCTCTGCCTTTGATGGAGAAAAGGCAGGGCCAATCAATGACCATCTCTCGAGAAGACAAGGTCACTGTATGCATCTCTAAACCCCAACAAAAGTAAGAGCTATTTCACCACTTCTGTATTGATAATCGTACTGTTGGTGTCAAAATGATTTAGAAGTAAATATGCGCAGAAGTGGCAATATGTATGGATTTGCTGCTGCAAGCCTGGACTAAGCTCAAACAATCTCTTCCTAGTCTCTTCCTAATGAATAATGCTAGATCTGCTAGATATTTTTGAGGATTTCTTTTGGCTAATATGTCTTAGGGTATGGATTAATTACTTTTACGATAGTGTTGGAGTACATCTGTCTAATCCTATCCTTTGCAGAGCTCATGAGGTCATTAGTGACATGCCCTCCAGTTCCCTGCCCTCCTCACTCAAGACCATTTCACTGCCTGTCACTTCACCCAACAGCAAAATGAACCTCACAAGCCCTAAGAGAGGCCAGAAGAGAGAGGAGGGATGGAAAGAGGTTGTACGAAGGTGAGTGTTGTGTGTTAGTTTGTGTGTGTGTGTGGGTTGGAAGCAGTGTAATAATCAATTAAAAATTTAATCTTTTCTTTAGGTCAAAGAAGCTCTCAGTCCCGGCATCTGTGGTTTCTCGGATCATGGGCAGAGGTGGTTGCAATATCACAGCCATTCAGGATGTGACGGGCGCACATATTGATGTTGACAAGCAGAAGGACAAAAATGGCGAGAGAATGATCACAATCAGGTACAAAATTTTTGTTCGAGTTTACTTACATTGTCATTTAATTATATAATTATAAACATTTGTTAATTCTTACTGGTGTTAGGATAGGTATTCTGCAGAATATATTATATGAACCAACTTTTTGCAGAGGCGGCACAGAGTCCACACGGCACGCTGTCCAACTGATCAATGCGCTCATCCAGGACCCTGCCAAAGAGCTGGAGGACCTGATTCCTCGCAACCATATTCGCCAGCCTGGCACAAACACCAAAATTGGCTCCACCTACACCACTTCCACAGGAGCTACCAGCACCACTGCAGCCACTTCAAAAGGCTTGCCTTCAGTTGTTCCCTCCTCCAGCATGTCTTTCCAGTCATCTTCTAATTCAGCTGCTCAGCAGGCTGGAAAAATGGGCAAAAACATGGCACCTGGAGTCAGGCCCCCTTTCGTCTCTCTACCCCCATTGGCCTACACACACCCCCAGCTGGCCCTACTTGCGGCTCAGACCATGCATCAGATCCGTCACCCACGTTTGCCCATGGCACAGTTTGGTGGCACCTTTTCACCATCACCCAACACATGGGGCCCGTTCCCAGTGCGTCCTGTAAGCCCTGGCAGTGCTAACAGCTCACCTAAACACACTGGCAATGCTGCTCCACGACCTTGTATTTCTGCTCCTGCTACTGCTGAGCACGCTGTCCCAGTGTCAACTGGTACTGTTGCATCTGGCTCCTCTTCCTCACCTACCAGCTCTGTGCCCTCCAACAACCCCACACCAACTTCAGTCAGAAAGCAGCTTTTCTCTGCTGATCCCAAGTCTGGTGCTGCCAGTGCCATTGCCACCACTGCCAGCAGTTCATCAGCTGCGCAGGCCCCAGTTGATCCAATCAGCTGTGCTCTAACCACGTCGACAACCCCACCACCTCAACCTGCTTCTATTGCCCCACCTTCACAACATCCCCCAGCTCCCAAGCCAGAGCCAGCTGCTTCTGGCACACCTGCTAAAGAGAAGCCGACTGACCTAGCAGTTCCTGTTTCAGGGATTTCATGTGAGGGCTCCAGCTCCTCAGCACCCCTGCACTTCCCCACATCTCCCTCGGCACAGCCTGCTTTGCCCATTCAGCCAGAAGGCAGACAACAGATGACTCTACCCTTTTCTTCCAGCTCAGAGCCCAAATCCTCCGCCATAGCCCAGCCTGGCACCTCTCTGCCAGTCTCTCGCCCTACAACACACACCTGCAGCAGCACACTCATCAACACCAGCAGCACCTTACCTCACTATGTCACGCCAGCTGCCCCTGGGGTGTCACCTCGAATACAACCCCCTGCAACCTACTATGCCATGGCACCTGGAGTCCCTCCCCAGGAACAGGCTGTTTGTGTGCCCACTGGCACAACACAGGAGCCTCTAAAGCAGCAGCCTGCCAGCATGCCACCTCCACCTCTGCAGATGTCCTCCACGATGGGCATGATGAACGGCTCCCAGATTCCCATACACAGTGGTAAAGCCCAGTTGCCTCCTAGTTTTGGCCCAGCAGCTCTTTTCAATCATTTCAGCAGCATCTTCGACAACAGCCAGATGGGCAACAACCAGGTGTGGGGGGCATGTCATCTTCCTACACGCACTCCACCAGAACAACCCTACAGTGCCCCGCCGGCCTACATTGGACCGATGGAGAACGCCATACCCACTCTTGACAGTTCCAAGGCACCAGGTTATCGCCCTCAGAGAGTGGTGCATAGCCCAATTGGTAAGTGTCAGAAATACCCATTAATGCATTCATGGGGGTGGACAAATCTGCAGCTATAAAATACAGATGATTTAGCTTTCATCAATGTTCAGATTAATCTAAGCTTGTTTGCTTTATCAGTACACAGCTGTGCAATGTCCATGTAATCTTGAGTCTTATTATTTATTAGGAATGCACCCAGTTGATCCTACCGGCAGTTCCATCTCTTCTTCCACCGCACTCACCAGCTTTGCAACAAGCATGTCGGCCAGCCCTGTTTTCTTACCGGGCCCAGCACCTGTTGGAACGCCTTCCTTTAGCCGTCAGCACTTTTCACCTCACCCTTGGAGCGCCTCTACATCCTGTACGAGAATAAGTAAACAACACTTACTTTATATTAACTAATTCCAAAAATGACATTCATCCATTTTCTTTCCGAAATGCACACAATACTTTTGTCTTATTTAGGTGATTCTCCGGTGCCTTCTGTGTCATCGGGAGCATCATCGCCTCTGTGCACTTCCACCGTGACCCCTGCTTTGATCCAGGCCAAGCCCATCAGCTCCAGCCAGCAAGACAGAAAAGTGCCCCCACCCATCGGCACTGAGCGCCTGGCGCGCATACGGCAGACTGGTTCAGTCAACCACACCATGCTCCCCACCAGCTACACACCACCGGTTGGACAGGGTGGCATCTGGTCTTTTGGAGTGGGCAGTGCATCTGGTGAGTGTCATGAGAGATAATATAATTGTTTCAGCAGCCTTTCAGGTGTTTAGCTAGGGTTTGTTGTCTGTCTGTCATACATAAATAACATCAAGGAACTGCAGGTGTAAATTAGCCTGATGACTAAATCGCATTTCATGAATGTAGCATGTTGATTAATGTACATTGTCCCTTTTTAAATAAATCAAAAAGTTAAAATCTATGCCTCCAATTGTGGCAAAATTGAACATGTTTTCCTTTACTTCTAACCATAGAAGCCATGTCAGGCTGGTCTCAGCCACTGATGGGAGGGCCTATGATACACCAGCAGCTGCAGGATCAATCAGCCTTTTCCCAGCACCAGGCTATGGAGCGAGACGATACAGGAATTGTGGCACCCTCTAACACCTTTCATCAGCCCATGCCCACCAACTTCATGGATTTCCCCAAGGTTAGATTGCTATAGCAAACAACTGGACGCTGTGTAAAGCAAAAATAAGTGTTTTCAGAGTAATTTAAGTAATTTGGCTCTGTTTAAATGCTTAAATGCAATATGCACCATCAGTAGAGCTGTCAACTGGAGTACTTCTTAAATGGAGGTTTTAATGTTCAGTTGTCAAACTGTGATCACTCTTCATTTAGGGGTTACCAATGTCAATGTATGGCGGAACAATGATCCCACCTCACCCTCAGATGGCTGAGACTCCAGGAGGCCCCATGTATAATGGGCTTCACACCACTGACCCTGCCTGGAATCCTGTCTTGAAAGTTGTCCCCAGCTCGGCTGAGAATACTGACCCACAGCAGGTAATTGTTTTTAGCTGTCTTGTATTCTTTGCAGGCACATAAGAGTAAGAGTCCTGTTGCTATTTTAGTTTTGTTTTTCTGCACGACATTATTAGGATCTTTATTTATTGTAGACATTATCTCTTGACTGTTGTAACCATTGTCGTTTCAGGTCTGGCCTGGGACTTGGGCCCCACATGTGGGAAATGTGCATCTGAATCATGTCAACTAAACACACCTAGAGAGGCATAGGAGCAGTAACAAGAAAAATACATTAAAGAACAAGATAATTTCATGATTACCAAAATGTTAACCTAGGAGTGTCCCCTTAAAAACAGTAAACAAATTGAGAGATGGACACCTTTGATGTGCCTAACAAAAAAAAATCCAGTGTGGGCTTTAACGTGTTTACCACTGTCTATGAACAAATCGATTGCCTGTTCAACAGGATACATTCTCTGAGTAGTATAGCAATTTTGACATTTAAGCCCCACATAAAGTGTTCTTGGTCTGCAGGGCTCAATAGGACAGGGCGTTATTTATACTCGGCCAAGAGCTAGATGATTACATAAAGAGAGAAATCAGACCTTTTAGAGTGGTAAATACATGTATAATTGTTTACATACTGAATAAAAGGGTTAAAATGAGAGTAAATTTCATGTCGTATAGTGGCTCTACTTTATGTAGCCTGTATTAATGTGAAATATTTACCTTAATATTCAATAAAAAGTTGGAAATGTATTTATATGGTTTCATGCCTCATAAAGTGAAAATGAGATCTGTAAGATTACGGTGGCCACGTAAGTGATAAAGCCTTCATTTTTATTTGAAAAACAGTTTAAACAATTTCCAAATTGGCCAGCTGAACATGAGATTCTTGACTTAAATCTGTGAAGGGGTTGCAATTTCATGCATGCTCATTCTGAAGACAGACACATGTAAAATATTTAGAAAAATGGCATATATACAAGTATTTTTAAAGGTGCTGTCCTTAAAAACCTTGAATATATTTGGGGAATTGAAATTTCAACACACGATAGTTCTTCTAAAGTATTCTCTTTATTTTTATTCCGTTCATATGATTTTTGGGTCACTACTTTCAAGATGACACTATTACTTATCTCACTATCACTGACACGTCGGGACTGATCTCGAATAGCACAGCTTTTTGTTATCTCTTATTATTCACTCGTTATTCCTGTTTTTACAATGAAAAATTTCCTTCGGGTATGAATAGGGTTCAATTAGTCAGATAGTACTGCCAACCCACCAAACTTCATATGATACTTCAGACAAACATCCCAGACACACAAACATGGTTGTTGATGACCTGTGCCCACCTTTTTCTTGTCTTTTGCTCATTGCTTATGAAACCGCAAATGAGACATCAGTTGCTATGGAGTTTCTAGGGTGGCAGGCCCATTTTAACACTTCTTCAGGTCACAGCTACAGGACTCATTATTCAACCTCAGACTTCATAAAGAAGAAAGGTTATAAGATTAAGCAAGCACATTTTGCATTTTCTCTACCGAAATACGGTTTAGTTTCAACTGAAAATCCAAAAAACTATAATACACATCACTTATGTAGCATGGACATATCCATGCATTGGGAATATGAATGTAGGCTCTGAATATTATTGGCATGAATGTAGGCTACACATTCAGTCCGCTTTCTTGCATTCAGTTTGTTCCAACAACTTCAGTGCCATTCACAGCCTTTATTGTATTTGCATCAAAAAAATTTTTTTGATAACATTCAGTGGTATCTGTAGGAAAGTACCTGTGCATGTGGTCCTTAATTTCGTGATATTGGTACTGTTCCAACTGGTGTGGTAGCACTTGTTTCGGCATATATTTATTCCAGAATGACTAAATTAAATTAATTATTATTTTTTTAATCCTCGACAAAATGCTGCTCTTTGTGATCCACTGGTATACGTCATAGGTGTTATGCGAGAAAGATTTTAAAATTTAATTAAAAATCTATGTTTTTAAGTATGAATCAGCAAAAGGATAACGTTTTCATTCTGATTTGAGAGCCTATGGAGTTTCTTCATTTTGTAGAAGTAGTGTGAGAGAATGTTCGATTATATTCGTTAACGCATTTCCGGTCTCCTGATGCATGTAATCAACACGTGTTAGTACTGGACAAAGGTTATAACATTTTAATGGAAAATGTAAGAAATCAAATGAAATGAATCCTAGTTTAAATGAATGGATGCATGGTCAAAGAAGGAAAATAATGTCAGTTTTTTACTTGAGTGCTGAAAAGTACACTAGTATACCAATACTGTTACTTCATAAACAGCAAGTACTATACTTGAGTTCTTAATCACTTTTTTCATTAAGTCTCAGATGCAAGTATGGAGTGATTAATATTAAGAGAACTTTTTTAATACTTTCCTGTTGTGTTATTCATCATTTGGTGTACTTGCTGTAGATGCTTGAAGATTTTAGATTTTAGATATGTATTTGTTTTCATCAAAGTGGTTTGTTTCATTTGGCTTCAGTTAGGGGACCTCTCATACAGGACCGATGGGGGGGTTACAGCAGCTGGAAGCTACAATAACCCGTATCTAGAGAAAGAAGTCAGAGTTCTTGAGCTCATTTACAGGTGATGTACTACATGAGCCTGAAAGTTGGGAGCAGAAATCATGTTGACTGCTTGTGAAGCTTCTTTGGGCTGCCCCACTCCCAGCCCAGCTTCAGACAATAAAAACTGGTATCCTCTGCCTGACTCTTACAGCCAGACCCCTGGAGGAACTTTCTTCTCCACCACTCCTGGAGGTGAGACCCAAATTTTTATATTGTTCTTGACACTGGTCCTTCAGTATCCAGTCTTTTTGCTCCTGTTCTTGCGCATTCTTCTTAGTTCAGAAAAGACTTGTTAGTCAATTGCTGACTTATTACCCAAAAAGGACCTCTGGTCTGAAACAATCGGAGTGTCTAGTTGATATAATAGGGACTGCTACTTTAAAAAACAAACAAACAAAAAGAACAATTAAATATCAATTAAATATAAGTGTATTTGACTAGTATGTTAAAAGCTGCAGATTGCTTTACAAATGTGAAAAGTTCCTGCTAATCTGTATAAATGGAAAAAGATCAGAGTTGCAGAATAAATTGTCAAGACTCATGTGATACTTTGCATTTTTAAAGCCACTTTCAGGTCATATATTGTCATGAGAGGAAGCCTACTGTGGAGATAGTCAGAACACTACAAAAAGAAAGCAAAAACAAACTTCACAGCAAGGAAATTGGCAACTTTTCTCCTGGTAGAAAAATCTGGTGTCAACTCTTGATTTCTCTGTTTTACTGAACGCTGTAGGAACTTGCAGGACCATGGTAGGACAGGAGATCAGGGAAACATCTCATAAACAAGAAGAATCTGACATGATTCAGTTTATTTTTTGGACTAAAGTGACCTCATTCTTTATTTCGTCCTCCAGTCTGTAATGTACTTAGACCAACACATTTCACAAACAGGACCATCTTGTGCTTTTTCTTAGGTTTTTTCTATGCAGCACCCCAATCAGTTAATATATCCTGCACTGTACCAAAATATATTCAGATCTCTTTCCAACAATATTTGGTTGAGCTCAGTCTGCACTGGAGGCCGGGCCATGTGGTATGTTGCTTTGTGTTTTCTGTTGAATCGTTGATTTATTTAGTTTTTGCAGGAACCAGAATAATCTATGATGAAGTTTCTCTTGGACTGTCGTAGCTCAACAATTGTGCAGACCCCACCATGCTGTCTCCCTCATATTTTTGGGGTTATCATGCCCTCTACAGATGTGCTGGGCAAACTGCTGGAACGAGAGGATGACTGCAAGGACCTTTCTTATGAGGCATTTTGGCTCACTTTCTCTCTTTATTCATGCACCTGATTTCCCTCACATGTATTCCAGCCAGAGGTAATTTGGTTTGAAAGCATGTGCACCCTATTGCTGATTTCAAAGCAGGTGGTGTCTAGTAAAACTTCAGGAATGGGTTTTTGTGTTTAATATTTTAAAAGACAGTATGGTAGCAGTTGGTCTTTAACCTTTAAATCTAAAGTGGTATCAAAATATACACAATCATTCTAGTATGGAAGTATGGAATAAGTATTTTCAGTATGGAATCAGTGTCAGCTTTATAAGTAAAAATAAAATATATACCTTGTGCTGGAGACAGTTTACTGTAGACAGTTATATATTACGAATATTTTGAATGTACACTGCCCTTGGAAATGCCTGTTGGGTAAATAATTTCCAGCTATGACCATGCATTTCCTATATTTTAATAAAAATATGTTTTAAGGACACTGTACCATTTTATTAGAAAAGCGAACGTAATATGTATGACTTGCTCACACTCGAGTGGTTTCCTTTTTCCGGAGAGGATGACCTTGCTATGTACATTAAATCATGTACGGTGGGACAGAGTTTTTCTCTCAGCCTGTGAACTTGCTCATCCTTCTATCTTTCTCATTTTCTTCACAGCTGAAGAAAACCAATTTGTGACAGTTGGAAAATTGTGATTGAATAAGTGACTGACCTTTGTTATTATGAGGGGATACTCTGGCTCTAATTATGTGCCCACATAATTAAATGACCATTAACAGAATTTAGGTAGTTTATTTAATTACTATTTATAATTATTTGGGATTGTCCCATTGCATCTTTTTTGTACCATCTCTTCAGTAGCCTGAATTGGCATGTTACGGTCATTTGTGTCAGTACCTTGGGGTGGCTGTATATGTTTTTTTTATGACTTCTGTTCCGTTACAAGGTACAGTTTATAATTTATAATAAAACTGAAAATATATTTACATGTATTACTATTTTATGTGAGGTTTAAAGTTATTAATGGTGTATATATAATATACGTAATTTAAAAATACAAAATGTCAAATTTTGTAAAATACGCAAATGTACATCCCCTGTAGTCTCGTCACTGGTGGTATCAGATAGGAAAAGACTATTATTTTGACATAAAAACCCTACTGATGACATCACAGTAGTCCCTTTTACTTCCTCTCTGAAGATCAGTGGAAATAGGCTCATGGTAAGTTGTGTTTTCATTTTTCAGAAATGTTCTCATTTATCTTAAGATTTCCTTTGAAGCTTTATTTTGTCACTAGTATGACCTATTTTATTCTTTATTGGTGGAAAAAAACCAATAAAAATGTATTAAATGACATCATTTACTATGTACATCATGATTGTCAACATAAACCATAAACTGTCATGAAAATAAAATTAATAATAATACAACAATAACAATATGGCATCATTACTTGTAATTAAATGTTAGGCTTGTCTTCCCTTACTTTTACATATATATCTAAAAAGTTACACAGATGTTTTTTTTTTTTTAATTTAAGAGAAAACATGATATAAAAATCATGTATATACACACGGTCATTGCTGCCATTCATGGAGGGGTAGGTGTCTCACCCACATTTCATAGTTATTTATTTGGACCCCCCCCACCCCGAACGTAACATAAATGATTAGTTCAAGCCGCAGATTCCTGTAGAGCAGCGACTAGCCAATCAGAAGAAGAAGAAATGGGGGCGGGTCTGGGGTTTCATTCGTGTTTTCTACACTGCATCGCTAGCTCGAATCCCGGTCTAGGCGAAAGTGAAACGTTTTTATCTATTACCAACTCAGTCATTTAAAGATTTAATATTTACATAGCGCCTTTCCAGTGCTCAAGGACACTTTACACACATGTTTGTCCTGTCTGATATGATTGAATTTTTTACATTTTCTTCCCCTTTTAAATAAAAATCAATAAAAATATTTGTATTAAATACCTGGTCTTGCCTGAATTTAAATCCAGAGCTAGCAACTTGTGAGCTTCCGGCAAAAGGAGAAGAAGAAACCGGCGAGAAATATTAAAAATTATTCAGAAACAATCATATCCTAACAACAAAGTTATCTTGATGTGTACTCATGATTAGAGCAAACTAGTTGTAGAGACGCAGGGCTCCTATATTTATCATGCCTGAATGATACTGACATTTTTGCTTTAGGTTTAAACCTCCCTATCACAAAAAATGTGACATCATAGCATAGTATTGCCATGCAATACTGTCCCTAACGAAAATGTAAACCATGCAATCTATGTTTTTGGAAAAATGGATGACAAAACAAATTTGGTCTGTGATACATATAATGGGTGAAAATGGATATAACTTGAATTAAACAGATTTAATGAGAAATATGGCATGAGTTGCTAGTCTGAGCTTTACAAAAAAGTTTCACAGAATATCCCAATAGTTCTTATCACAACGATAAAGAACAATTTTTCAAATATACCGACTTCAAATTTACATAAAATATTATACCGACATCAAATTTACATTAAAATATTAATTAATTGCACATATGACAGACATACATTTGTTCTACTCCCATAAAGCTTTCCTCATATTTGGCTTAAAAAGTAAAAAACGTGCTCACTATCTTTACACAAACAAACACAGGTTTAGCTAGACACTAAGTTAACTGTATATATTGAAACAAGCCCCAAACACCCACAAACCTGTAAAAAAAACACGAGAAAATGTGACGCAGCATAAATTGTGCCTCTGGGTACTACAGCTCCGCTCGGCAGAATGAAGGAGATGCACCAGCCTGGTGGTGCCACACTGCCTCCTTGTGGCATGGTGAAGTAAATTTCTGTGACTTGAAGAAAATCTTAAATCTTCAAATTAAACCTTCAATAAAAAATAATTAGACTGCATAACGACAATTATGCATAAAATATATACAAATTATAAAATACATAAAATATATAAAAGTCGAACAACAAAGTGACCACACATCTTGTCTGTGTCATAAATATATTAGGGGTGGAGCCGAACCTGAATCCAGTAATCGGAAAGGCACAAATAACGTGTTTTTTAATGAATATGGTCTTTGGACAAATAATAAAAAAAACATTTGTTTTTGGAATATTCCTAACTAACATCCCCAGTGCTGACTGAGCGCAGCAGAGAGCTGGTTGAACATTCTATAATCTTTGTACGGTTTTCCGCTTCTCGGGGAGAAGGCTTGTGTTCTTTCATTTTCCACGTCCTGCCTCGTTGAGCAGGGTTTCGGTCCAGCTCTGCATTTGCAGATAAAGTACCGCAACAGTCTGAATTTGGTTGACTCAGGTGCACTCAGGCTGAGGCTGACATCTCTTTGTCCTGAAATTAAAGTGAGCCACTAAGGACAGGGCTCATACTAACTTGAGCTTTTTGTTTTACTAAATAAGCCAGTTAATCTATGTGGCTATTTTCCCTGCTGCTGTTGCTGCTGTCTTCTTTCTCCGCCTTAAATTAAAATATGGTTATTTTAAATTATTTATAGACCCAAGTCCACTTAATTGAGTGCATGAGTAAAGGCTATTGATATTGGTCAGTTAAGGCATGTTTTGCACATGATTGGTAGAAGTGACATGTCACGTCTTGTATTAATTTGGAATGTGAGAGAATATATAGAATACTTTCAACCCCCAGTTCTTGTGAAATGTATTTTCCCCTCGTTGCTAAACTGAAAAAAGTAGATTACACACACATAAATGAACTATAGCTATATAGTTAAGCTATTATAATTAATCATGTTCCAAACCCTGCATCTCAGCCAGCATCTCAGCAAAAAGCCTACTCACTTGAGGTGTTTCTTCAAACATAGTCTGCATAAGGCTACTCAAAGACAACATTTAGACAACCAAAATTATTATCATCTTCAATTTTATTATTATTATTAGGCCATATATTTTCATAATCTTCATCCCTCAATTATGATAATAGCCTATATCTGTGTGTGTGTGTGTGTGTGGGGGGGGGGGGCATCAAGAGGCTCATGATGAGGTCAGGGGGCGTTTGTAGAGAACCCCTCTGATAGGTGAAGATCTGTCCTTTTTAACACAGTTTGGCCAAATCTACAGGGCAGATACCTTCTTTGCATCAGCAGAATCTGACCCTTTCTCACCATGGAAGCTACACAGTTACTCTTCCAATATCGGATCATCTCTAAACTAGACTACTACAGCTCTTCTGGCTGGAATCCTACTTGCCTTCAAGGCTAAAAACGGATTTGCTCCTCCTTACTTATCAAGAGTAATCCAGTAGTGTGTCATTTCTCATCCTCTCAGGGCATCAAGTACCTAACCGCCCACACACTTGAGGTGTGTGTGTAAACACTGAAATTTGCAGAGCATGGTATGTTCCAGGAATGATTTTTGAACCACTGCTCTACTGGAGTCCAATGACTCAACGCTTTATTAAACCATGTATGTTATTTTTGATCTTGCAGTATATGGAGATGGCAAAATGTTTTTTCAGCAGTGTATATCTGAACTACATTTCTGTGTTTCAGATCTGAATCCATGTTTGTGACCAAAAGGCTCTTTTGAATGGAGCTGGAAGAATGGATTCGACCTCCTTCAGGCTCTCTAATATAGCTGTTGATCATTTACTGGTGAGGATGCATGTTTTTTTATGGGAATTTGATGCAACATAAGAGACATAAAGGACTAAGAAAAATGCCCTGAGAATAATAATGAACTACATAAGTAGAGACAATGCTACTGCATTAGATGTAAACATTTAGTGAGCTTTACATCTCAGTGATCATTACAATTCTGAACATAGAAGATGAGCAGTTGAAGAGTAAAACTTTCTTCATCTTATTACTAAATTTGTTTTAAAGGAAAGCAGGTCATGTGATCTTATGAAAAAAAAACTAATTCAGAAAATGTTAATTTATCATAATGAATGAATTTTAACTCATTATTTTTGGTTCTAATTCAGTAATGCTTTAACTATCATTTACAAGATTCTCAGTTTCATGTATTAACACCTCCCAGTAGGTAGTTTCTTGCTGTTTTCCGCCAGATGGTGCTGTGCAGCTTTCACTGTACATTGAGTTATTAATGTGGTTTGCCTTTATCACTGCATCCACACGGCATTAATCACTGTCAGCGAGGGGATCGTCAGTGACTCTACCTCAGAAGTAGAGTTTAATGTGTTTAAAGTATTTTAAACAGGCGACTGATTTATCCTGGTTTTATCCTGGCCTTAAATATTTTCTAAGATGGCTTCCCATGAGACACATTTATTTGATTCAATAAGCACTTGCCATCGATGGCTTGTGGCGGAGTAATGTAACAATATTTATGTGCAGTAAAATTTGTGGCATTACACATATGCAAAGAAAGCAAATGAAACGACAGAGACATCCATAAGACTGACAAATTATATAATTGACCAAAATCATTAATAAATGCTCACCTTTGATAACAGCATCTAACAGAGTACTTCCATTTTACTTCAAATAAATGCTCTTTTTAGCAATAAAAGATTAATATTTTTTATAATGCAAATAACAAAAACATTTTATTTTTGGAAATACTACAACTGAAACTCTTCTCTAACCTATTCCCAGTAAACAGATGCTTGGGTTAGTTCTTATTTGCAATAAATTGTGTAGTTGTGAGGACCAAAAAAACTAGTTAGATCATGCACTGTTGCTGTTTACTAAATATGTGAATGAGTAAAAACGGCATAAAGTAAGTACTTGCACCTGTAATTGTGGATTTTAATTACATCTTATAATGTGTGTGCCTGCGCAGGGGCTTCTGACATCAGGGGGGCTGAATTCGGCACAACACCAGAATGATCTCACACACCAGGCGCCAGAGAGGCAACTCGCGGACCAATATAATACTAGTTTTTTAAGGATAGATATTTATAATATATCATATAATATATATATAAAACACCAATAAACACTAATAAAATCAAGCCATATGGAGTGGCGTAAGTCTCACCAGCATCCTGTTGCCTAGCGTTGACTAGTATTGCCCCATTTACCATTAATGAAGTGTTTTGTGGTAGTTTTTAATGAGGCGTTTTATCTTCTCAGACAGTATGGCTGCCCATTCCTCCTAGGGAATATGCCTCCAGTGTCTGTAAATTATTGGGCTGTCTTGCATGAACTGCATGTTTGGGGTCTCTCTAGAGTGGCCCAATGATACTGAAATCAGGAGACTAAAATGGCCACTCCAGAACCTTCATTTTATTTTGCTATAGCCAATGACAAGTTGACTAGTCCTTGTGTTTTGGATCACTGTCCTGTTGGAATGCCCAAGTACATGCCATGTGGACTGATGAGTGCAAATTTTCCTCCAGTGTATTTGAATAACTTACAGCATTCATCTTGCCATAAGTTCTGACCAAATGCCTTATGCCTTTGCATCTCAAACATCCCCAAAACATCAGCGATCCACCATCGTGTTTCACAGTAGAAATGGTGTACCTAACATCAAAGGCCTTGTTGACTCCTCTCCAAATGTGGCAATTATGGTTGTGGCAAAAAAGTAAAATTTTAGATTCATCACTCCAAATGATTTTATGCCAGATAATTTGAGGCTTGCCTCTGAGCTGTTTTGTATACTGTAAGGCGAATACTTTGTGGCTTTTGTGTAATAATTGCTTTTTTCTGGCAACTCAACCATGCAGCCCATCTTTCAAATGCCTCCTTATTGTGCATCTTAAAACAGACACAACACATGTTTTCAGAGAGTCCTGTATTGCACCTGAAGTTATTTGTGTTTTTTTTTTAAAATCCCGATCAATTTGCCTGGCAGTTGAGGCTTACCTTACTGTGTTTTGGTTTTAACAGAACCCCAAATTTTACATTTCTAATTGGCATTCTCAATTGCTTTGGTATTTTCTTATATCCCTTTCCTGTTTAGAGTTCAACTACCATTTCCCACAGATACTTTGACAATTATTTTGCTTTCCTCTTGAATTTGAATCCAAAAATATCAGTGTAGCACTGGATGAAAGAGAATTTGTCTTTCCTGAAACTCATTGACATTTCATACATACCCACTATTTACAAGCAAACAGTTCACAGGTGAAGATGGCTACCTTTAATAGCTATTCAAACCCGTTTGTGTCAAGTGTGCATATGTGTGCATATTGTCAGACCAAATCACCAGGGTATGAAAACTTGTGATCATGTTCATTTGGGTAGTTTGTGTTTTGATTATGGTTTAAAAAGAGAAAAAATTAGTTTGACAATAAATGGCTTCAGCAAGGTTATTCTTTTATCATTCATATTCTCTGAAAAATAGTTAAGAAATAATCAATTCGGCCATGGTATGTAAACTTATGAGCACTACTCTTTATCAGTCATTAAAGCACAGTATCCGAAGAAGTTTGTTTAACTGTAAGAGAAGCTAAAAAATGTTCACATACATATGAATGAATTGGTATATTAAAGAAGCAAAAAGTCAAAAGCAGACCTCATGGAAATAAAGTAAGCTAATCACAATCCAGTTTTAGTGGGTATATTTTACCACCACTAATTCAGAAATTCTGAATTTTTGGTTTCAACGGAAATACAATATAAACTTTTCAGACAAACTGTTCTTCACTATTAAGTAGCATATGAAATGAAATGAAATGGAAATGAATGCCTTTTATTGTCATTATACATTTTGACACATACAATGAGATGAAAAGCAGCTCCTTAGATCAGTGCTCAAACATATAAAAGAGAAGTAGTATAAATAATAAAGGCAATATGTATAAAAGTATGTAAATATGTAAACAAATAAGTAAGTATTAAAGTGACAGTGCGATAGATCTAATTGCACTTGTATGTATGTATATTTAAAGTGAACGAATGCTTTGTTTCACATCGACTGGATATTGCACATTGATAAATATATAATAATAAATAGTTATGGTGGGTTTATGTTGTGTGTGTTAGGGGAGAGAAAGACCATAGCAGGGGGAAGGGCCTGTTTTCATTGTGTGTTCAGTGTGTGTTCAGTGAGTGTTTAGTGTGACTATGGCTCTGGGGAAGACACTGTTCCGGAGTCTGTCTGTCCGGGTCCTGATGCTACTGTAGCGTCTTCCTGAGGGCAACAGGTCAAACAGATCGGAGGCAGGGTGGGCTGTGTCCTTGATAATGTTCCTTGCTCTGCTGAGTCAGCGGGAGGTGTAGATGTCCATTAGGGAGGGGAGAGGGCAGCCGATGATCTTCTGGGCAGCTTTGATTACTTTATGAAGCCTTTACTATCTGCCATGGTGCAGCTGACGTACCACACTGTGATGCAGTACGTCAGTAGGCTCTCAATGGACGAGCGATAGAAGGTCAGTAGCAGATCATGGTTGAGATTGAGCTTCCTGAGGACTCTCAGGAAGAAGAGCCGCTGCTGAGCCTAGGCTCCAGTGAGAGAGCCTCTCTGTTCTGCCCCTGGAGTGCAAACTTCAGCATTGGCATCACTGTAAGGATGAGTGCCACAGAAATGTATTGCCAGAGGTTGTTGGGAATCATGTGTAGTCACCACAAAAGTAATAAAGACCAACCAGCTCAATGCAACATGTACATATTGACATTCTCAAACATCCAAGCCTGATGTGCAAGCCTTCAAGCACCAGCAGCCGTACAATCCCCTTTCAAATCTCTAAAGAAGCAATACACAGCCCATTCTTGGTTACCGGCGAGAGCTTTCCTAAAAGGAACTGGTTGTCATGCCAACCGAGTGCTAATGGTAGCCCTAAAAAATGGGATCACGAAATTCTTGCCATTTCTGACTGAGTGAATGTTTAAGGACAAAAAAAGACTAGGAATAAAAACTGCTATTTTTTGAGTGAAGTGCCTCTTCTATAACAGGCTTTCAGGTGGATGTGTTTGTGTATGTGTAGGTGTGTCCTGAAACTTCCAGCTATGAAATTCTGAAGTTGACTGCAGGATAAGAGATATAAGCAAAAATGGAATCAGATCTAGAGTGAAGTGTGGTTTCTCCATTTTTTTTCTATGTTTCTTGTTTTTTGTTTCTCTATCTCTTCTCTCTCTCTCTGGGCTTACATAAAGGCAGCACGATTGTGGAGGCGGTTTACATAAGGACTCACGCATAATGCTTCATCATTATGCTGTACACTGACAAATCACACTTTAATGAAAGACCTCCCCATCATTTTCTCTCTCTCTCTCTCTCTCTCTCTCTCTCTTTCTCTCTCTCTCTCTCTCACCCGCTTTTTCTCTTTCTTGCTCTCTCATATTCTTCTTTTCTGT
>JBBKCR010000022.1:6011641-6022139 GCA_037577295.1 Ladigesia roloffi
CACACACACACACACACACACACACACACACACACACACTCACACATACCTGGTGTGGAAATAAATAAATAAATAAAAACAAAAATAAATCACAATCATCATAAACAATTTAAAGTTAAAAAAAGAGCTATGCTGAGATTAAAACTCTTGTTCATTACATTTTACTTCATAATTGCAACCGCATGTGTTACATTTATTGTTGCAAAACTTGGTCTGTGTATAGTTTGTTTGTTATCGTGATCAAAACCACTGATCTGAAGCTCAATGCTGATGCTGTCATGTAAATAATTTTGTAATCTGCAAAAAATATAACGATTTCTGATGAATACATATTAATTGCATGCTTAAAATAACATACCAGTTAAAACCCTACCCATTTCAAGACAACCCGACCCACTTCCCGGTTAAACCCAGCCCACTTCCGGGATAGACTCCGCCCAGTCCGAGTACAGATACAGATACAGATAATTCATCTGGTTAACAGATACTGATACAGATACAGATACAGATAATGCTGTTCTCGCTCATCCCTAAAGCATCCTATAGTAGATGTCCTCTCCTGTCACCAAAACCACTCTAACCTGTCAAGGCATGGACTCCACCAAACCCCTGAAGGTGCTGTGGTGTCTGGCACAAAGATATTCCCACAAACATCATTTGTCAGTTTCAGACCACAGTACTACACATTACTAGCTATTGGCCAGGTGTTATTTGAGTGGTGGGCCATTTTCAACATAGCAGTGACATTCACTTTGTGATCCCAAGGTAGTGTGTGGTGTGGTTCTATTAGTGTATCATGCATGCCAGAATTTCTTTAGCTTTTACACTTACATCATTGATGCTGCTAGGTTGAGTAGTTCACATAAAAATAGTGAAGAGTTCCTGTAGACTCTAATGAAGCAACATGTTAAAAGTATATTTCTTTGTGTTAAGGCCTAATCACATTTTGTTCTCAGGGCTTTTTGGACCTAAACTTCACAGAGTTCAGAAAGGGTGGTGCTAATGTAACAGGCTTCCAACTAATGAACTACTCCGAGGCCAAGGTCAGTAGGACTATACAGGATTGGCTGGAGTTTGACAGCAAAGACCTGAAGAGTCCTAAGAGGAGGCTGAAGGTAAATTATCAGTGGCATTTTCATTGACTACAGATTCAGAATAGAAACACAGTCTTAAAAATAAATGTCCCTAACTGGTTGGCTCTCTAGAAAATACTTATCCCAGAACAATTGAAAAACATTTAAACAGAGCACCTTTACATTATGTGCAAATTCATGTGAGAACATTCAGAGTAGTTTTCCTGCATCAATCAGTGTAGACAATGAACCAGTTTTACTTACATAGTAGCTCATATATGTTTACTGAACAATTCATAGTAATTGCTGAGTATTATACTTCAGCCTATAATAACTATGTAATAATTTTAAAGTTCATATATTTAGTGCATGGAGAACATATTTTTTAAGGATTTAAGGTCCAATTAATCTTTCAAAAGGAAAATAACATTGATATCACAATATGCTACTACAAATTAAGAAAGTAGGATACACTGTTGCATCTCATTAACTAAATATAAATTTGAGTGAAGTGTGTTACTTTGAGTCGCTTTACCTTGTCCTTTTTGTCCCTGTAACACACACTGTTGTCTCTGTGAACTTTATTCAGTACACTGGAGCACTTACATATGACGGTGTGAGTGTTATGGCCACTGCTTTCCAGAACCTTAGAAAGCAGCGAATTGATATCTCTAGGCGGGGGAATGCGGGAGAATGCTTGGCCAACCCACCAGCTCCATGGGGCCAAGGCATTGACATCCAGAGAGCACTTCAGCAGGTAATTCATGCATAAATACACATCTGACTATGACTTCTGTTACTCACGCGGTTTATTCTATGAACGCTCTGAAACACAGAGAGAGAACCCACCAGGTTACAACGTTCACAAACACACACACAGCAGTATAGAGTACTCAAGAAAGATAGAGAGGTGACACAGTGTGGCGTCTAGGAACTCAATGACTGAGCAAAGAGAAAGCTCCCACTTCCTGTTTATGTACCATGCCTGTTTATGTACCATGATGCGGGATTCCCCTTGACCTTGACACGTCACGAGGCTGCGTATGTATCAGCAGCAGATGGAGTTTGTGTGCTGCATTATGAATTTTGCTTATGAATATGAATAATTTTCCTTTTTAACAAATACAAATACAGATATGAATAGCAGCTTCTTTGCATACCCCTACTGTCTGTATACCCAGAAGGTTTAAGTTAAGATATTCGAACTCTAAAATTCTGTATTCTAACTAAGAGAACACTAAATGTAGGCAGGGCAACTATCTTAAATGCTGTTATAATTTCTGAAGTTTTTGAAGAAATGTTTTCTATTTGCTGAATGGCCAGAGTCTACTCCCTGTGTTACTGAATGCTCTGTTCTCAGAAGTTGGCAGATCCAATCTTATCTGCAAAGTGTGGCTGGAATTTATTTTTGATGTGCACACTGTGAGCACTCAGCTGTGTGAAGATTGAAACATTAACTAAACAAATGTAATTATATTTTTTGCTGTTGTAAAGTTGTAATGTAAACCTTAGCCACATTTGCTTTCAATGCGCTATTGATCAACCATGAATCAATTTTTCATTTTAGTTCATTTTACCCATGTGTTTGTGTCATGATACAAGAATTTTAATTTCAGCACTGATACTATGTGTGGTAACACAGTCGATGCTATACCAAAACATTAAAATCATCCATCACTGTTGGTACAGCAAGAGTTGTTTACCTAGACATTTTTATATTTAATTTAATTTAATTCAATTCAATTCAATTCAATTTTATTTATATAGTTCTTTTTAAAAACAAAGCAGTCAAATTTTTAAAAACAAAGCAGTCAAATTTAACACTTCAGTTGTTTTTAACTCTTTAAGTAGTGTGAATGTAAACAAAATACAGTGGAAACATGGTACTAGCTTATTTGGAGAATTAAATGATTAACTGAAGTATTTTTAACTTATTTTGATGTGACTCCAGCTTTTTGTATTGATTCTTTAGAGTCAGTCGGTGATGATTATAAAACCAATTTATTTTAAGCATTTTTATTTGTTGTATTTATTCTTTAAACCAACTGTCCTTTTATTATATAGATATTTCATGATGAATGAATGAGTTTACATCAGCATTCATTGAATGTTAAAAAAACAATTTCTACCAATAAAAAGTATTGTTGTATCAGTAACAAATTCTTTCTTCCAATAATCTATACCTCTTTATTTTTAGGTGCAGTTTGAAGGTCTAACAGGGCATGTCCAGTTCAGTGATAAAGGACATCGAACCAACTTTACTGTCAGTGTAATGGAGCTTAGCCCAAGTGGACCTAAGAAGGTACATCACACTGTTTCTCAAACACACCAGTATCTTCTCTCTGCCTGTGACTAACCATGAGATTTAATATGCTCACAACTGTAGGTATATCCGTGGTTATGCAGGAAATCTACATATTCCCCTTAGCTGTCCTTTCAGCATCTGCCAGCTTGTGTGATTAGCTGTATTTAGTGCCTAAGCGTTATCTCAGAGGAGAGCAGTGAGAGTGAAGTGTTAGTCACTGGAGGGGTGAATGGGGTGTGCATGCATTACAAGTGATTGCGCTCCTTTTTAAGCCCCAATATGAATATTTATGACACTAAAAATATTATTCACTCTGCTATGATATTCTTCTCTTCTGTGCACAGGTGGGTTACTGGAACGAAAAAGAAAAATATGTGAGCACGGCTACCTACACCCATGCAATGAATGAAACATTCGGCTTTCAAAACAGGACATACATCGTCACTACTATCCTAGTAAGTGTCACTCACATAAAATCTGTAGTGTCTGTTTGACGGTTTTGGCATGATATATCTTCCACAACCATCAAGCCAGCTTTCAGTCATATCCTGGCGTGTGTGTGTATGTGCGTGTGTGTATGCGCGTGTGTGTGTGTGTGAAAATAATGAAAAGTGAGGAAGCTACACAAAATCTGGATACACCTCCTCATTCAGTTATTTTTCTTTGTTTTTATTATTTTCTACATTGTAGATTAATATTGAAAATAAACAAAACGATGAAGGAACACATGGAGTTATGCAATGAACAAACCAGAATGTCATTGTAATAAAGTAAAGATGGTCTGTTGTTTTATTTTACTTAATTAAGTGATTCTTACAATAATGCTGAGTAGAACTAGGTCAATACCAAGTGTTTGCAAAGCTGTCATCAAAGCAATATTTTCAATATGGTTCTACAATGTAGTCAATAAAAAAAACAAAGGTAAGTTTTGACTGGAAGAGTGTATGAAAAACTTTTCCATTGAATTTCCTCACCAGAGTTGAATGGATATTTTCCCACTTCATAAATCCTCTATCAAAAACAAACTTTTTCATATTTTAGTGCGCAATGGATATGTATTTAATTATTTATTTACTATGACAATATGTGTTTTGTTTTACTAAATTGTGCCATATTTACCTTTGTTTCACATATAGGTTATGTTTTATTTAGTAAATTAAAAAACTTGTAATTTAACTGTAGTGTTTTGTATAGGAATATTACATCTGATCGAACTTATTTAACCTTTATTCAAGCAACATTTATTGTGATTACTCAGTGTAAATTTTGAGACATTGTACCTGAAATTACATAGTTTTGTAAGCTCTATTACAAGTAAATATTCTGAATGCTTTAATATACCCACATATGCACTATAATTGCAGAAAGGCACATGTTATTTGTCTAGCATCCACAAATAATTGGCTTGAATGATTTATTGGGGGAAGTTTAGGGAAAGACTCTGCTTTTCTTCATCCAAATGTGCCAACTGTATTTTCCCGACCTACACCCACTGGTAGTGCACAGCTGTTATTGATAAAACCCAGCTGTGGGCCTCACCACTGCACTGGACCAGCAGAGGGATTTGAAAGTGTGTGGTGCTCAGGGCTGCACAGAGCTCCCTCCCCAGACCCTCAAAGTCCTGTATGCCTCACAACATCACAATGAGTCATGCACAGATAAACCATTACATGAGGTAACTACGGTAACAAGAATAATAATTCTGACTCTCATCCATGGACAGATATTTACCTTAATTAAATTTGCTTCCTCGTGCTCAACCAACACGGTCAGTCACTTAGTTTTAATGTAGATCTTGTTAAGCAGTTCCTCCCTGAATATAAAAGCTGCTCCAATTAGCAAATTATGTAATTTGTTAATATAAATGTGAGGACACTACATTCCCATTCATAAACAATTATAGTTCGGAAATTTTTACACAGTACAATTACTTTTATAGGTGGAAATGGTTCATTAAGTGAATGTACTAAATTAAAACACTTTTGCTTACCAGGTGAGTAAAAGGTTTAGGTTGTGCCACAGAAAATGTTGTGCAGATCTCTGATTTACCTGTACTGCACTTTCCACTTTTAGGAGTCTCCATATGTTATGCTGAAGAAGAACCATGAGCAGTTGTTAGGGAATGATAAGTATGAGGGTTACTGTGTGGAGCTGGCTGCTGAAATTGCCAAGCATGTGGGATACTCCTATAGGCTGGAGCTTGTAGGAGATGGAAAGTATGGATCCAGGGACCATGAGACCAAAATGTGGAATGGCATGGTTGGAGAGCTGGTATATGGGGTACGTACGGCTAAATAATGTAATTACATGCAGCCAATAAAAACACAGATCATGTTTTTGTATGTTCTAACTATTATGTTGCAGCACGTAGCTAGATACATACAAGATTCCTCCTGTGAACCAAGCTAAGATTTAAAGTAAACAATATGAAATACTGTAATTGGTTGAGTACTCTTCAGATTGGAAAATGAAATTCTATCCATGAAGCCTTGTCGGTTACTTTTTGCAAAAGTGCTGTGCCTTAGACATGAGAGCTGGCACATGCCCTTTCTCATTAATGGTCTTTAGCATGAATACAGTCAAAAAAATGAATAAGAAGGTTGTGCACTTTACTTAATTTATTCATGTTCAGTTTACTTACAATAATTGTGTTTGTTGACTTTAAACGATTTTTTCTATTATGGTCCACATAACTATGGACAAACTTTGTTTTCAAGTTACATAATTAAATTTTGTGGATTCTGTTGTCAAGAAAAAATAAATTAAAGTCAAGGGTTCATTTTTTTGAGTGTAGGTGTCTTATATTTAATGACAGTACTATGTGAAATAACCAGGAGCTTGTAATGACATTTTGCTTGTAATGACATTTTTGTGAGTACTTTCCCTCTACAGAAAATGTATCTGTATCTGTAGTTCAGTAAATTAAAGCACCCTGTGAGTAGTGTTACAACATCATATACTATGACCAGTTAAATATTTGCTAAATTGCATAAAGAAAGCCTATTATCTTTTCTGTGTATCAAGTTCGTTTCCAATGTGTTGCAATAAATGGGGAATGTAATGTGTCCATTTGTCACACAGCACAGTAAGATGGTGAACGGTAAGAAACTGTTCTTTGTATTTATCCCATTCACATAAGTAAAGCATTGTGGAGACAGTGATGCAGTGCCTGGGGATCAGTGTGGGGGATTGAACATGTCTCAATATGAATATAATATTGTTTTTTTTTCCTGACAGAAGTTGTAGGACAATACATGCTTACATAAATAAATAGTTTAATTAAATTTAATCTTTTAAATATATTGTGACATATATTACAGTAGTTTCCATTAGTCTGTAAAATACTTATTCCTAAAAGAGCCTTAATGAACATTCTGGTGGGTAAAAAAAAGTTCCCATAAATCATGGGACCGTTGACTTTTTGTGCATGAAATTATGTGTTTAGCTACTGGTGAGCATTTAGGAGGAACATTTTCATGATGGCCCTGCTAAGCTAAAATAGCTAATAAGTGACATTTGGGCTTGGGGAAAGAGGACACAAATGCAGTGAAATGAGTTAGCAGACACACTCACAATACTAGGTGTGCTCCTGTTCAGGAGCCACAAGGAGAACAGGGTAAGAGGCATTCCCTGCTGACAGAGTCTCTACGGGTGAATCCAGTCTAACGGGCAATGCATTCCCACTGGTTAGTCTAGAACACAGTACTTACAAAAACACATCCAAGTTGGCTGACTGTTACGGATGAGCAGAGAGCTCTTATTGTAGTCTGCTCTATGGTGCTTGCGTACATGTCCGGAATATGGGAAAACGCAAGCAAGTGACCAGTGACCGCAGCTGCTGCGTTCATTCTGAAATCATCTTTAATAATATCCACACACCATGTACATTATTTTCACAATTTCCCAGCATTAATTTTGGGGAGGCTTAGCCTCTCCAAGCCTCCATTACATGCCACCCATGCAAGTGACCTCACACTGGCTTTTAGACTGGCTGGGTCCTTTAACAGAAGAACATGAACACCCAGACAAACATCCTGGAAAATCCAATCTGGTTTCTAGTTTAAAATGAATAGCAATATTATTTATTGGACAGGAGTGAGAAATGAGGAACTCTTTAGAAAATGTCTCTCTACTCGTACTCTGAGAAATAAGTCTGCTTGTAACACTGACAAACACTGTAGTCATTACTAATTTGAAGCAACATACTGTTGTTCAGATGGAGGGTAGCATATTGTATAAAACACTAACTGTATATGACAGTTTTCTCCCAAACTGAAATTCTTTTATTTGGATATCTGAAATACAGTAAAAGTGTGCTGAACCCTTGCTGGTATGCATTATGCACTTTGCAAGGTGGGGGTGAAATTAATTATTTTATTAAGTGGGAGTGACATGTTCTACCCCTGCTATAATGTTTCCGGTGCACCTGTTTCAAATGCGTAAAGATAAAACTGCTTGTGTTGCTTCAGAGTTCAGAGTTTAACCTTTTTAAAATTAAGGTTTATTAATTAGGTATGAATCTTAAGACTTGTTACTCACTATTATAAACTACTATATCTAATACCCAAATATGTTTCAGTCGGAACAGTAATTGAAGTGATCTCTATGTAGGAAAAGAATTGAGAATTGTGATCTTGCATAGGTTTGACACATAAACAAAACAGAACTGTTTCTCAGTTGGATAAGAAATAAATTCAGGACATGATCAGACTGTTTCAGCAATAATCTACCCACTAGAGTCGGGTATCAAGTGTTTTATCCTTATCTTTCCAGGATAATTATATTTTTGAGACAGTATTTTATCAAATGTGAATATATTAGATTTTTTCAGCCCTGTCAGTCATTGTGTGTTTATTAAGCAGAAGGCAGATGTAGCTGTGGCTCCTCTCACCATCACCCTGGTCCGAGAAGAGGTCATCGACTTCTCCAAGCCCTTCATGAGCCTTGGCATCTCTATCATGATAAAAAAGCCTACAAAATCCAAGCCTGGGGTATTCTCCTTCCTGGACCCGCTGGCCTATGAAATCTGGATGTGTATAGTGTTTGCTTACATTGGCGTGAGTGTGGTTCTATTTTTGGTCAGTCGCTTCAGCCCATATGAATGGCACAGTGAGGAATCAGAAGAGGGAGCAGAGCAACAAAGCCAGAACCAGACGCCTTCTCCAGAGGCCAGCCAAGCACAATCCCAGGGCCAGCATGTTCAGAGCCAGCAGGAGAAGCAGCCCGAACACAGCAATGAGTTTGGCATCTTCAACAGCCTGTGGTTCTCTCTTGGGGCTTTCATGCAACAAGGCTGTGATATCTCACCTAGGTAAGGATTATGGTTCTGAATTTCCATTTAGTTAATTGCAGACAGATGGGTTAAAAAAGAAACAGTTGTTAGACAAAAATGATTCAGTTCTGGTGATACTGGTCAGTTGTACTGCAGTTTTCTGCAAGGCACAAATTTGAGTAAAATGGTAAAATTTAGAAGAACCATCACAAAACCTTATTTATACTACTTGTATTCTCTAGTTAGCAGACATGTAGTACTTTTAAGATATTTTTAAGATCCAAATCATCTTCCTTTTCAAAGTTTCACTAAATAGCAGTGGAAATGAGCCAAGTGTCCTAAATCAGTCAAAGGACATTTTGAGCAGCATAGCTCCACAGTGTAAGCACCAATACCTGTCAAACTTCATAGTTAGATAGGGCTCTGTGAGACATTTCCAAAGACCCCTCGTTTGCCATAATAGCCCCCAGAATTATCAACCAAAATCCGTTCCCCTCGCCCAACTTTTGTAAGCCACGGTCCTTCTGAGCAGGAAAGCTCCACATTGCAAGCATTCAGACACTTCAAAATGCACTTCAAACTTCAAAATCCTTTCTTATTTACACTAAGTCTCTACATTTAACCTTTTTAAAGCCACAAGCCTTTGAAATATTTATGTCAAAGTCCAGTATTTTAAAAAACACTAGTGAATGTTGGTTACCTGAATGGGGTCTACAAACATCGATATTTTGAAAAGCTTTTTATAGCAGACTTAAATACTGTCACAAATATTCTCCCCATTGCCTGCCCACCTTTACTCCACACGATCTATCATCTATCTCTTTAAGGAGGGGAAGAGAGGGAACAGCTGTAGCAATTTAAGGGAAAGTAAAGATAGATGCATGAATCATCAGCAGAGAGGATATGTCAAAAACAGAGCATATAAAAGCAGAAGTGCTAGAGGACAAATATCTGAGTAATATGAGAGAGGCTTGATTTGGGACTCTTTTGAAAACCTCAAGCTGTAAACAAAAATTCATATGCTCATTTAATAGATCAGCTGCAGACATATCAAAATCCAACAATTTTAAAGATTTGCCTGTGTCCTGGTGGTTTTGACAAACTAATGAATAGTATTCGTTAAGATCTGGTGCACAAGTACATTATTGTTTTTTAGGACTTCCACTCCTATTTACCATTTTTTAAATAAATGTGCTAAGAGTAGGAAGAGAAAGGTAAGAGCAGACTGTCATTTGCTTTTTTGTTACTGATGTTCTGATATTCATGCAGATTGGAAAGGTCACATACACACTCTCAAAACAGATGCATTAAAATAATGAATGTTGCAGACTGTGCTTTGGAAACATTTGTGTGTCCATTAAAGAAGAACACATTATGTGTTATGTTTGATACAGCCATTGTGTTATCCTGTTTAATCATTGTCTTACTCAACATTTAGATTGCAAAACATTCAGAAATTTAGTTCACTAGTTAAATAGTTCACTAGTTAAAATCTGCCCTTAGAGTGGTAGGCACATTTTACCTCTTGTTATTGTCAGTTTCCTATCCAGTAACAGGAAATTAAATTGAAATAAATAAAAAAAACAACCACAACAAACTGTTTTGGCACAAAATTTTCAGTTACTGGATTTTGGCATGTTTTGGCATGAGGTTTTCAATTTCAGGATTTTTGCATTTATCTTATGACTTTGTTTCCTCAGCAGAACACAAACGAAGATATTTAACATTAACCGTAGCAGTCTGGTAGTCATATAGTGGAAGTGGATGGGTGCCAAACCTTTCAAAGTAAAAAAAAACATGCACAGACAAATCCAAATTACACCCTGTGGCTCGTGACGATACATTGAT
>JBBKCR010000022.1:6022239-6036736 GCA_037577295.1 Ladigesia roloffi
TTCAGTTCAAAGTTCACTGAAATATGAACGTGTTCAATGAACGCGTTCTTTTGAACTAGTTCATGCACAACACTGATGCTGATAATGATATTATTCTGTGATCACTATGCTTAGGGGACCCCGGGGATGACTGATTTTTGACATTTCTTTATGTATCTTGAAGATCATTTAAACTCGTGAGGTCAAACTGAGATACAAACTGATAACAAGCGTCTGCTATTAAATTTTGTATTTTTTCTCTCTACAAAGCAAACAGAAAATGCATGGTTTTAATATTAATATTAACTGTCTGTCTCTTTAGATCACTCTCTGGTCGTATTGTTGGTGGTGTCTGGTGGTTCTTTACCCTCATTATCATCTCCTCCTACACGGCAAACCTGGCAGCCTTCCTCACTGTGGAGAGAATGGTGTCTCCTATAGAAAGTGCTGAGGACTTGGCCAAGCAGACTGAGATTGCCTATGGGACTTTGGATGGAGGATCCACGAAAGAGTTCTTCAGGGTAAGCCCAATTATATCCCACAGAAACCAGAGTTAAATATTAAAAGAATACTTTCAAAAATACAAATTACCCAGCTTTCCTAAAACCTAAATGTAGCTGATAAGCCACATGTCATGATATCTTTGTCTGGCTCCATCATTTTCAGGTTGCACTCTTCCCTGTCTCCTCCTTATTCTTAACCTGAAATTAGTGTTTTCACTGGTGTACAGTTCATAACTTCTCCTTCCTTTATGTGTCAAATTTCAGACACGGTATAAATCTTCTAGCACAATTGTCTGGTTTTGCATTAATGTCTTTAACTATTTCTTTTGGTTTGTTTTATTTTTATGATTAGTAATTTGCCTTCAGCCTGAGCAAACATCTTGTCTCAGTGCCACGTTAGACATGTTATTAATTAGAATCCATCAATTAGTACTGTGGAAACAGCATGTTTAAATCTTCTCACACTTATCTAAAACTTAAAGTTTTAGCCAAAAAACAGAAATTTATTGAGTACCCACCACAGTTTCCTAATGCACAAAATAATATGTTCCAGATGACAGCATTTCGAGAAATAAATGGCTGACTTAAGCAGAGTAAAACAAAGGAATTGTGGAAAGTCTGTTAGGTTTTATAATATAATCTAGACACACATTTTTTTATTATGTAAACCTAATGCAGGGAGAGTTAAATTGCAGGTTTTGTGTTTCTTTTTCTATATAGTGATGTAGCTTATAATGCTACTAAACTTTAATTTAGCAGTGATTGGATTATGTGGAATTATTTCAAATAGATCTATACATAAAGTTCTGATTTGATTTGTATTTTAAAATTTGAATAATGATATTCTGTACACCTAAAAGCAGTACTAGCATGCACCTTGAGGACATCTTGTTACATTATCATTGTCATCAGCAGGCATGTTCTCTTGCCTCTTGCATTTTTGTCTGTTTTGACCATATTTGATCTTTGGTTATACCAGCTAGCTACAGTACCCTTTCAGCTCAAGTGCAATATTAAAGATGTTGGGGAAATTTGCGAACTAAATATATTTTACCTTTTTCCTACACTTACGGTAAGATGATTTATTTATTTATTTATATATTTGTTTATCCATCCATCCATCCACCCATCCATTCATTCATTCGTTTGCTTGTGTTTGGTTCAGCAAGCAAGCTAGCTAGCTGGCTGAAAATACTTTTAATGGAACAGGTTTTTCATTTTTTTACAGTGTGTAAAATTATTCTGTTTACCATTTTTTAATATCACTGGCAACATAGAGAGTAACTGATTATGATATATAACAAAATTTAAGCTTGTAGACAAAGATTTCATATTCAGTCCTCACAAATGACTTGCCTATATGCTTATTCTAGTATCGGAAAAGCAATGTTTTCTCGTTTCCAACCTTAGAGATCAAAAATAGCTGTGTTTGAGAAGATGTGGTCCTACATGAAGTCTGCAGACCCCTCAGTGTTTGTGAAAACCACAGATGAGGGTGTCATCAGAGTACGGAAGTCCAAAGGAAAATATGCCTACCTGCTGGAATCCACCATGAATGAGTACATTGAACAACGCAAACCCTGTGACACCATGAAGGTTGGGGGAAACCTAGACTCCAAGGGCTATGGAGTTGCCACTCCCAAAGGATCAGCCTTAAGGTAAATTAGATACAGTAGTCACTTTAGTCTGAAACAGTGAGTAATTTATAAATTCGCACATTTCGGTTCCTCGTTCATACATTGTTTAAATATGAAATTCTCAATTTAATATTGACTAGTTTGACTAATTTGATAAATAATTACACTGAGGAAAATAATCCATTAGGAGTTTTTCTTTCAGGATATATACTTTTGTAATGATAATTGTGTTGATTATATGGCTACACTAGACTATCAACTGTTGTCTATAGAGAGTCTCTCATACTCATAGAATGCTCACTCAAAGAACGCATATTTGTGTGCAAGGTTTAGGTCTGTCATGGTGGCAAACTTCCAAATGGTGTTCGGGTGGTTATTATGTAAAACTCTGAGTATCTATTTAGTTCTTTATTCCCATGTTGTGGATTAATTCTAAATTAAAGCTACAATATTAAAGAAATTTACATTCTCTGTATTACTTAACATAAATAAGTAGCACTAATATGGGGTAACACACTGATAGCCACATTGCATGGAAGCAAAAGCAAGTTAACTTTTCTGATCAAAAATGTGCTGTATTTAGCTGCGTAATCAGTGCTGCTCTTGAATCAAATTGCATTGAGAAAAGAATCATGGTGACTTGGTGCAAACCTAGTTGTATTGTTGATGTGATATGAGACAACTAAATCCAGTTAATTACTTACTTCAATATGTGAATGTCTGGTTATATCTAAACATATTTAATATGATGACTAGTTCCTGCTAAAATATTCTCAGTGGACACAGGTGACAAATTGAAATATTTGTGGCTGCCCCCATGTCTTTTCTGTGACTAAGCACTATTCATGCAGGCTATTTCTTCTTGTTTTTATTGTCAAAAATTGTATTTGTAATGTTCTATATTTGTAAATGTCATACTGTTACACTTCTCTTTAGTGATTCTCTCTTATTCTTTCCATACTTTCATCTCATTCCATTCCACCACTCCTCCAGCTGTAACTGCCCCTTTTGTTCTGCTGAACTTCATTAAAATTATAAAAACAATTGCTACATTAACAAATTGAAGATGGCAACACTGGGGCCTAGACATGCAGTAGGGCCTGCACAGATGATCAAATCTTTGGACCTTCTGAGATATTACAATCCAGATCATTGATTTAAATTCAGCAAACAAAAATGTATGTTTTTGGCATTTAATGTTCCTCACTGAGTGTTAAGCAAGACACATGATGGCAGAGATTTTTGTGTTATTCACTATGTCATTTATGTCTTTTTACCATGTCTTACACCTTAATATGTTGTTAATATTGTTGCTTTCTATCATACTGTTTTTCTCATTTGCTCTCTGTTTGCTGTACATTGACAAAACTCTCTTCAACAAACACCAACAAACTCAAATAGTGGGTTCATGAACCACACCTATGTTTGGCTAATGGTTCTGTGCTCCACACACAAATGTGTTAGCTACTGTGGCAAGGTTTGACAAGCTTTACAAGATGTTGGTAAGAATCTCCAATCACCTAAAATTTTTAGGAACACATATGTTTGTCAAAATATGGAAATGTATGTAGTTATTCATTTCAAATTATGTTTACTTTGGTATAAAATAAATATAATTGTAGAAGAATAACACAATATATATCTTGCGGTATTTTTTGTACTTCAATTAATATGAGCATGATGCTAAATTTCTAGCATGCTTAGTTCAGTTACCAGCATCTTCATGTTGAAATTTGGTGTCATAGCATTTTAAATTGGAAGACAACTAGATGTTTGCCAACATTCAGTATAGCTTATCTATCAGCACAATAGTCAGGGGTACAAAGCTATTATATAGTTTATTACTATTTGGAACACTAAGGGCTGGCTGATTATAAGACTATTTAGACTCTAACTAGCCTAAAATTAGGATTTGTACCTTTACAATCACTGCTAATGGAGTGCATGTGCCAAATATGCCACCCAGTAAGTAGAAGTACAGGGCAATCCTGTTCCTACAGAACTAACCTCTACTAATATAATTTGTTTGTGATCATTTCAAAACAGACCAACAACTGTGTTATTTATGCAAATTTGGATTTGAATACGATTCACAAAAGAAACAATGCACACAATACACCCACAGTCATGTCCTACCCTAAGTCTTAATAAAAGATTTCTCCAGAAGAAAAGTCTAAAACTGTTCTTAAAAACTATGTCACCAGTCCAAAGAGATTGGCAGCACATGAAATTTGGAGCAGAAATACCCGGCTTCTTGTTAGCAGGCAGATCAGTGGTGGGGTCCCCGACATGGGCACAATCCTCCCAACAGTCGAGCCTTATGTCTTGTCCAACAGCATACCAGCCACTGCGAATAGGCATAAAATCAGCAGTACTCCTGTTCTACCAACCGCCTGCTCTCCAAGGTGACTTGCATCCAGGTCACATTGCTATGGTCCAGACTCAGGGCTCCTTTAATTCCCGAAGAGCCCCTCTTCGTCTCCGAGTATGTACAGCTGCTCTAAAAACATCCCAAAGTGCGGCCCTCCTACTCTCACTCTCACCTTGTCTGCTTGTCTGTCTGTAAAATGTTACTTCCTATCTCACACAACCAAGAAAAAAGCATAAACTATTTACTTTCACCAACCATGTGCAGTTTAACTTCATTTTGTCACCCCTGGCAATAGCAGCTATGAGGAATGCATTTTTGCCTGGAGCACAAATTTGTATTTATATAAATAGATAAATTGTTGAGAAATTCTGCAGGATTTTTTTCCATTCATACTGATTTCTTTGACTTGTTGGTTCTTATTCAGGGGCAGTGTAAAGCTGACTCCCAACATCTGAATATTGGTGTTTTTTGGGGATTGTTACGTTACTGGCCATACCCTCTACTCTGCCTGAAAAAACAATGAATTTTAGAGATTAATGATCGTGGATGAAGTCTGGCTTTTCTTTGTGACTTTCCGACCCTTGTCTTTCATGGAGCAAGGTTCAGAGGTTTTTCTGAGAAAGATACTGTTGGCCAGGAGCAGAATTATGGTCTGTTTGCTTTTATTTCCCCGCAGCACATTTTCCACCATTCAGTGGAAGTGTTTCACTGTAGCAATGCAAAGGCAGGTGCAGATTGGGTAAAGGGGGAGCTGGCACATTAAGAATGCTCTTGCATAAGCTACAAAGACTGAAGGATTTCTATAAGAACATATTGCAACTTAAAGGCATAGCAGTAGATTTTCCGAAGCTAATCTGAGGCATACCCATTTAATTTGGGTGTCCAATTCCACAGACCAAAAGGCCATCCAATGATAAAGAGTTTATATTCAGGGCATTGCTAACACCCCCTCTACCCTTCTTAACAGTCCATGTCTTGCTTGGTAAAGTCTGTCACACTTTAGTCACCCTTTTTTCATGACATCAGAACACAAGACAGTTAAAAGCGTCTTGAAGAGACAGCAGACATAGTCAAATCTGTTTTAGTTTTATTTATTCATTTATTTAGGATGGCTTTATTTTTTGAGATTTGATTCACTTTTTAATTTCCTACAACCTCTGCCTCACTGTCCCATTCTCACCACTGACGCTGACCCCAATTATCTTATCATTTCAAGAAACCCAGTAAACCTGGCAGTGTTAAAACTGAACGAGCAGGGCCTGTTGGACAAATTGAAAAACAAATGGTGGTACGACAAGGGCGAGTGCGGCAGCGGGGGAGGTGATTCCAAGGTCAGCCCAAATATGAGCTATCCAGCGGGTAACCACCACGGTGTAGGGTAACCGGCAGCCACTGGCACCAAACACTCTGGCAAACTGAAGCTATTTTGCCAACTAGCTAAAACATTCTACCAATTTATGCACATACATTAGCTTTCAAACTTGAGTATAAAACATGAACAATTGAAAGAACAATGAGAACAAATAAGTGCATATCCGAGTGTTTCAGCCATTTGCCGGTTACCCAAAGTGATATAGTAATACACATCTTGCAGCAGGGAGTCAGGAAACAAAGCTAGATGGAGTATTAATGCATATCACTTTGGGAGTTTATTTCTTCAGACTTTGTGATTGTGCTATTTTGCCCTTTCTTTTATCTACCTTTAGACATGTAGAACACGTCAATACCTATTTATGGGTGTATGTATGCTTAAAATGCTGAATAACATAAGATAACATTGGTAATGTTATTTATGTTATTTCCCTGGTTGAAGAATCCCTGTAAACCTAGCGGTGTTGAAGCTCAATGAGCAAGCCATCTTAGACAAACTGAAAAACAAATGGTGGTACGATAAAGGCGAGTGTGGAAGCAAGGACTCCGGAAGAAAGGTCAGTTCACATCCTGGTGCTTTGCCGCAATTAGAAAATAAGCTTCGGTACTGTATAAATAGGGCCTACTCATCCCTCTGGCACTGCCTGCGCTGTCTCCAATCTGCCATTTATCCAGACTCACCCACACAGTCTTGTTTTTTTTAATGAAATTTTGTTTCTCTGACAACATCCAAGTACAGCAGTTAAAGGGCCTGGCAGAACAAGAAAAAGACAAAAAAATATTTGCACCCAGCTATTAAATAATTTGGTAAATAATTATATTAAATAGTGAATGTAAATTCTCTTGATGTTGTAGCATAATGCTTGTAAAATAAGTGTTGTATTTATAATAGATTGTCAAAACTTTACGTTATTACATGCATTTATCAAATTCACCAAGTGAATAGTAAACTGATATATTTTAATATTCTATGTATACAAATCTATATACCAAAATAAATTATATATGTATATCAACTTCATGTTCAGAATCAGGTATTTATTTTAGATTGTTTGCCTTAATTTTCTTTTTATACATTTCCATGGAGCAATGAGCATTAATCCTCCTGAAGCGCAGCTTCACTGGGGCTCGACGGACGCTCACAGAGGGGCATGTCTCCCTGCAGAAAATCTGGACAGTGGTTGGATAAATTCACCAAAATCGCCACTTTCAGGGAAGCTCAGCCTCTCTGGGAGTGAATGGAGCAGTGGGCGGGCCAGAATGCTGGGCTGCTGCATGATGATTGAATGAGCTGTCTAAAGGGGGGAAGCACTTTTTGATTGACAACATGTTTTAAATTCTGATAATAAGTTTTAAACACTGATAATTTGGAGATTTATGCTCAGTCCTAGTGGATATACAATAGAAATCTTTAGGCAACCTGCTGCCCATAAGGTGTTTTTTGCTGGTGATATAAACCATTTACATTTGTACATATAATTCTTTAAATAAAAACGTAATTACTGTGTTCTTGTGTTTGCTCCTTGTTTCATATCATTAAAGGAGTTAGTGGAAGGGGTAACCAGCAATAATGTAACAAATTTCATGATGTACGGCTAAAATAAGCTTCCCTTGTCTGAGAGATTAGCAGCCGCCACTGATATTAGATTACAGTAAATGGCAGTTTGGAGAAAAATGCATTGCTGTAAAACCCCCATTGCTCGATATCTCCCCCACACAGTCCAAAATGCTGTTTATTCTTAATAATATTCTCAGAAACAATGTGCATGCCATTGGATGAGACCTCAGTACACTCATGCATGCCACTGGCTCCCAACACCCCTGATGTGATATCATGGCCACTGGGGACAGGGGAACTACTCGCAGGGCAATTCATATGGCACCTACATAAGATATTATAGAGTATGTCACCCCAGATGAGGTCCCATAGGAAGATGCTGTGTGTACCGCAAACACAGAGATTATTTAAAGGGGTATTGTTTAATCAGACTGTTTCAGTGTCAGTATGCAGAAAGTAAAATTCATATCAAAGTTCTGGAGAGTGATATATGTGATTCCAACTTGTGACTTGTGCATGAATTTGCATGAATGCTCTGCTAATGTTGTGTCCAGTAAATCAATTTAATTGCTGACAGTAGCTTTAATTTATGAAAATATTCAACCACCAAAATGCTTTTATACATTTTAATATAGCTTTAGTATATTACTGTTTTCTGCCTTAATAGCGTAGATTATATATCATGAATTTTTACATATTATCTGTAGAAAGTACGAGGAAATATACTGTGTACTGTGATGCTTGTACTTGTGTGTGCATGTATGTGACTGTATGTGTGTCTGTATGCATGTACTTATTGTACATGTGTGACTAACTGTGTTGTCTGGTCTCTACAGGATAAGACCAGTGCCCTGAGCCTCAGTAATGTGGCTGGGGTGTTCTACATCCTAATTGGTGGACTGGGGCTAGCAATGCTGGTGGCATTGGTCGAGTTTTGTTATAAGTCCAGAATTGAGTCTCGGAGAATGAAGGTACATAAAGCATACACAGTCAAACAAACTATATATTTTATTATAATTTATCTGTTGACATCTAACCATTACACCTACACTTACATCTAAGCTTCTGATGAGCACTCTTTATGGGCTTATTTGGGCTGTATGAGCTTGGCAGTTGACTGACAATGGTTTGATTGGCCTCCCATTTCATTTGCATCAGTCCATCAATCCGCGCAAAGTTCTTTCCACAGTTGTGAGTGCTTGACTGCTGTCACACAGGCAGGCTTCCTCTAGACAGGAAGGTGTTAACAGTAGAGAGGTAACTGTGGGCGGGTGTAATACAGTAAGCGCCTTATTGGGCCTATTTTTGATATTGCATTGAGCTTTCTCTAAACACTTCATGCTTTTTTGGTCAGGCAAAGTATAAAATGTACGGTCAATTTCTTCCTCACAAATGAGACATTAGCTTTCTGCCCATTATTAAGTAGATCATTGTGATTGAATAGCACATTATTCTGTGGCTGTATGGTAACCAGGCTTGTTGTCAGGTGTCATTTCATGCCACTGATCTAGTTCGATGTAAGCAATGCAGAGCCTTGATCTGTGTTCATCTCTACTCAGCTTTTCGTAACTGCCATGATTAGAATATCACAGGAACAAATCGCTGCTGCTTGCAGGCCAATTAGCTTGCAAATATCCTGGAAACATAATCCTCAGCAGTCCACCGAAATGTGCTGGTTTTGAATCATTTACTTGCTAAGGATGTACAGGCCCAACATTCCACCTCATTAAGTTCCATTTCAAGCCTACAGGGTGTCATTATGTAAAACTAATGTGAGATCAAGTGGTTTTCCAGCTAGCAACATTGCCTTATATTATTTTGATATTATTTTTTTAATGTAGAACTGATCTGCCTTCACTGATGTAAATGTACAGTTCAAGTGAAATTCCATATTGTACGCTCAGTTTATTCCAGAGCCAGTGTATAGATTATACTTTAATACAACAGATGACACATGTTTTATCCTCAAGTGCAAAGGGTTATTGTAGATTAATTACAGAAATGCTACATAAAGGGGACATGTTATACAAATCTTATAATAGGTCTATGGGCTATAAAAACATGTTAATGAAGTTATTTGAACAAAATCACTCTCACAAAAAGAGATATCGCCAGCTTTATTCCTCACAGTTTCAGGCCATTTCAAAATGAGCTGTTGGACAGAATGCTCAGGGTGACGCCCCACTGGACCAATTTGCATAGAACCAACCCTCATCAGTCAAAACACCACCCACAGGCTTTTAAGCAGCCATCTTGGGATTTGCATGTCCAAGCTCATAAATCAATTTTTACATTTTTGTTTGTGGTTTGACTCGTTTAAAAATGAAGATTCTGAAGTTTCAAAAGTTGCTTTTGCATTCATTCTGTAGAAAAGGAACTGATAAACTGACCCAACGTGTCTGGGGTGCATATAAAGTGCTGTGCTCATCTTGTCCTGGGTCCAACTTGGGGTCGAACATGTAGCACTGGATAGCCCTGTTTTCTGCCTTTTTCATTTGTATTAAAAGTCCCAATACTTTAGTTAGTCTAGTGTATCTCTCACTCTTTCTTTCACCCACCTTTCCTTCCTTCATCCTGGTCGCCAAACAGAACCACTAAAACCAGAGGCTAGAACCACTGTCACAGAAGTGATGAAAGGAAAGAGAGAAATAAAGAAACACTTTCACTATTAAGGACATGGATTCTAATGTGTAAAATTAAGAATTAACAAGCTTAAGCAACAGCTTATTTGCAGAAAAGGGACTGAGCCCTGAAACGGCTCGTTTTGAAAGAGACTGAAACTGTTAAGAATTAAGCTGGTGATATCTTTTATGCGACTGTTTTGAATAGCCCCTAAACCTATTATAACATAGTATGTCACCTTTAATACCTTTTTTGTGAATAATTTATTTTGAGAGTATATTAGGGAAGCATGAAGGTTAATAAAAATAAAGTTTTAACTGTATCTTTCAGCTGCATATAACTAATATATAGAAACTCACTGTGTAATTTTGCGATTGTGTGTGTGTCTTACTTAAATATACAGCATTATCTCGATTCATTATATTTGCAGAAATATATGCACTTACATTAAAACAAAACAAAATTAACAAACACAAGACAAATAAGTCATTACATTAATGAAAATAAATGAAATTATTCTACTCATTTTAATGTTCCAAAATGCTCTGATATATTAGTTGTCACGTTGACTAGACAGTTTAATGTAGAATCTGTGAATCTGTGTATTGTGTGGTCTGATCTTAGCAGCTTTTTTGATCAATGCAGCAAATCATTGATGCAGCCATGCTGGGCTCCACCCGGAGCCGGATGGGAAGCGGTGGGGAGAATGGCCGTGTGGTGGCCCATGACTTTCCCAAAGCAGCACAGACTCTACCTTGTATGGGCCAGGCCACGGGTATGGGCCTAAGCACCACTGGCATGTAGGCAGACCCTGCAACTCCACGGGTACATAGGAAGAATGAAAGTGGGTGCAAAAAAAAAGAAAATGCTGCACTGTAACTTGGTGTTCACTGGCCACTGAACTACAGCCATCCATACTCTGGACACTTCATGACAAAAGAGTGGGAAAGGCAGAAATCTTTTTTCTAATACAAAATTGTAAATTTTCTTGAAGCCTGATTGGTGCAATAAGGAGCCTGTTTTGGGAGTTTTTCTAAGAAGATTCATTTTTGTGGGATTAAAATGTGCAGACACTCTTCCCCCTCTATGAATAATAACACTTGCACTGTCATTTGCCTTCTAGTTTGTTTTCATTATTTTCATACATTCAGCAAGACACATTATGATTGTTGCTGTTTACCAATTTTAAGCCCTGAGGTTTTTATTGTTTTAAAATAAGGTGAAATATTTTGTCTACTAAGTTACATGATGAGCACTCCAACTCCAGACATTCCTACATTGTTATTCCATTTAAAGTAATCTTATTGAGGGAGGCCACTAAGTGTGCTGGTTTTGATTTGGTAACACTGCATGTTTCAGTTCCATTATGGGGTGTCAGAAGGTCTTCCTCCTTCATTTAACACATTGCCCAAGCTTCCCTTTATAGCGTGACGATAAGCTTGTTCAGTGGGAAAACAGAAGCTGATTGCTCAGGCTCTGATCGCCTTTGCTCTTTCTCCTTCTGCCTTACTGAACATGATGAATCACCTGCTCGCAGTCTCTGCACTGTGATTAGATCAGAGAGAAAGAGCAACCGAGAGAGTGAGTGGGGGGGAGAGAGCCAGAGAGAGAGTTTGGAATAAAAGACAGACTGAAATACTCAGAATTTACAGATGGGGGAGGCGGGGGGTTACATTTTTTTACATTTTACATGATACATTTTGTTTAGTAACCTAACAAACAAAGCATTTTTGAAAGAATAAACAGTAACAGAAAGAAAACAAAAATTGGTCAAATATATTCATAAAATAAGGTAGTAAAATAATGAGCTGACAAACCCGTGATTGTTTACAGGCATCTGTTTTTTGATGCATGCTTTTGTTCAGTGTTCTGTTTATACCAACACTCAACTCCCATTGTGAGTTTTACCAAAATAATGATATCCTCATATTGCACACCCTTACTGTGTTATATATATGAATTTGAAAGATTAAGCTATTTTCAGCCCACACTGACTTCCATTCATTGTTTGTCTCCCTGTTTGAGGAGTAAGTCGGTGTTTAGCATTAACAGTCTTTTTGAAATATCCCAGTTAGCAACAGTAGTTGTTTTTGGTTTGCCATTAATTTGATGATTTAATAGATTGTTCCTAAGAGTGGAAGTGCACCTGGGGAGGAAGCACCATCATTAATCTGCTTGTAAGCCTGACTGCAGTCGCATTTGATGATTCTGATTCTGATTCTGATTCTGATTCTGATTTATGATCATATTTTGAATGCAGAAATATATGCTGCTGCCTTTGTAACAAAGCCATGCATCTTCAAAATCATACACATAAAAGGGCAGTCTGAACTTTCATGTAATATTGTAACAAGATATTACTCTTAGTAATTTTGAACACGTGTATCAACCATTATCAGAAATTGGCAACTTTTTTATTTGTTTTTATTTAGGCATGTGTTGACATAAAGAGCCTTCCTGGGACACAATATGTTTTTAACAATTATTTTAACTGTTTTTAACAATTATTTTTACTGTGCAACAAATTAAGGCATTTTTGTGACCAAAAGCCATATTCACTCCCAAATAATTATTTACAAGTAAAGGGATGAAAAGAAGTTTGAATTTTCAATTACATGCCGTACTTCGGTGAGTTTGGTAACAAGTTATTTCTGAGCAGTCGCAAATGTGCACATTATGTATTTAGAACCAAATCTAATAACTCAGTGTCTTATACAGATACTGAGTTTTGTTATCATATTACTGAAGTGATTTTATATACCTTGAATAGATTGTCTAAATGTTTTTTTTCTGAAGTGATCTCTTGAGTTTAAAAAATCTGTCTTTCCACAAGAGTATAAACATTTGGACTGCACAGTGTGAAAAAAATACATTAAGTGATCAAGTGATTACATTAATCACTTGATTCAATTCAATGGATTTGTGATTGGTCAAGATTCTCAAATAAAAAATTGTAAATTGTAAGAGACCTCATTTACATTTTGCAGTGTGTTGCTATATCAGTCATAATTAAAACAATAGTATAAAAATAGACACAGGTTGATAAATGTGCCTACCTTTCTGTTGTGATGCATGTCAAACCAGACTCTTAAAAATGTCTAATTTTTTATGAAAAGGAAATAGTGTTTTAGTGCTGACTTTTGTCCATAATAAAGTCCTGCCATCCAGCTTGTTGTTTTCAATTATGTAAGGCTTTCGACTTTGAAAGGCAGTTGATTCTGTTCAGGTCGCTAGATATGTCTTGTCATATACTGTTATAAGACAGGGTTACCAGAAAGTCATTTTAAGTAAAAAAAATTTTTTGCACAACTGCATTGTCACATCACCCCTCCAGAACAAGCATCTGCTGTGTGTTGGTTTGATGTTTTTGTCAGGGCTAAGGCATCAGCTTCCTTCTGTGTGTTTCCTTAAAAAAATGTATGCCATAGTATGGTGGGACAGAGTGTTAACAATAACTATAATAACAATATTGTTATTGTTTTTATACTTGAATTGATTTGTAAATGAATTTGAAAACATTAAATCAACAAGAACAAAATACTGATCTTAATATAATATGGTATGTGTGTGTTGAACAAAATGATGTTTTTGTTTTTTTGTTGCCTTCAATAGATTATTAATTTAGTATGTTTTGTTTGAATCTATTTATTTTCTTGTATTTATCGTGAAAGATTTGTCCTGTATATTGTTGTTTTTTCTTTAGAATATATATTTTTTCCATTTAGACAGTCTGTTCTGTTTTATTTGTTTCAGTCTCATTGAATTCCTTTTGGAAAAAAGAGAGGAGGCTGTGACTTGAATTCTGAAACTGACAACATGTTGATAAAGAGTACACAGAAATAAACTTTTCTAACCACATTGCTGGAGTTTTAAGTCTCTCTCTCTCATACATATACATTAGCACAATGATGAAAAATCAGATTCAGTGTTTTACACATTAATATAAAACTATTCACAGGACTTTTAGTAGTATCGATTTCAATAAGAAAAAAAATTGTTTTCTTTCTTTTATTTCCCCCATTAGCCTGGCATTTGCAGACAAGTTGCTAGGCAAAAAATTGCCTGCTCTAACTCAAAGTCAATCACAAGAAATCACACAATACTTCGGTGGCCCCTAGAGACAAAACACAAACAAAAGAAAAAGCACGAACAAAATGAAAATGCGCTGCAAGTCAAACAAGACAAACCAAAAAAACGCACTGCAAGTAAAAAAAGACAAACCAAAGAAAAACTGCTGCAAGTAAAAAAAGACAAACCAAAGATTGTTGGTGCCTTTTCTTTTGTTTGTGTCTCTAGGGGCCACCGTACAATACTGCTGTGGGAGTAGAAGTAAAGAAGGTAGAGGATTTCAAGTACTTAAGATCTACAGTACAAAGCATTGGAGAAACTGGAAAAGAGGTGAAGAAGCGTGTGCAGGCAGGTTGGAATGGGTGGAGAAAAGTGTCAGGTGTGATGT
>JBBKCR010000022.1:6036836-6056430 GCA_037577295.1 Ladigesia roloffi
TCGTGACAAAAACGAGACGAGACGCGACGTTAATGCTGGTCATGTGACGATAACGAAACGAAATCTATAATGTATTTATTTTGACGAATGAGAACGAGACTAAATGTGATTTACAATATAAAAACTGTGCTAAAGTGTCTCTTCATTTTCATTGACTAAAACGAGACGAGACGTTATGCATCTAGAGTGGACTTTCTCTAGATTTTCCTCCTTGAAAATTGGGCCCGTCTTATATTCCGGAGTGTCTTATAGGCCGAAAAATACGGTATATGTGGAGATATGTCCCATACACTTTTAATAGATACATACACATGCACACACCAACATATAATTCAGTGATCTGTGTGTATATACAGCGCTGTGCAAAATCTTGAGCCACCCCTCATTGTTCTGCTTATATAGATCCGGATTTCTTGTATTTTTAAGGTGTCAGATGAACAGTTCTCCAGTTATACTATAGCAACACAGTGAACTATAAAACTTGAGACCTGAACAGGCGGTGATTTGTAAACTTGTGGTGCTGAATGCTCAGTGTTTGGAACTCCTTTATCTAGACACCTTGAAACTTTAGGCACTTTGCAGCCTGTCAGAATAAAACATTTGTTCAGATTTCTAAAATTTTATCTACTCAATATGTAAAAGATGACAGTTCGACAAGTAGTGTAATTCACAGCAAAATGTAAAGAAATGAGGGCTTAAGACAATTGCACAGCATTGCATATAGGTGTATAAATATAATATTAAAAATTAGACCACATATTACTAGTCCATATCAAAGTTAGAGCTGTGGAAGGTTTTGCAAACATGAGTTGCACATTAAAACAGAAGTGTTAAAGATCAGTCTGACAAGTTAATAAACAGCTCCGTTCTGCTGAGCAGCACAGGACCAGCAACCTTTAACCCGAACACTTAGATACATCAGCAGAACAACTGGTGTAAAAGTATTCATGTGCTTGTCCTGCGCAAGTTCAAACACTTTAGATAATAAGCAGAATGTTCCAAACAAATGAAGAAACGTCAACCAGGTCTAGAATGACAGACAGCTGTAAAATGAATGAGATAGCTGTAGAACTTAAGAAAGAAGTTGTATTAATTTAAAAAAGTGCTAAACCTTTAAATAGGTACATGTGGAGAAAGATGTGATCTTTTTGAGCTCAAAGTGAGATTTAGAGGACCCAACCTAAAGTTTTTATGGCGGAATGTGATCAAATCCTCAGAGCTAAGTTCAGCATTCAGTGTAAAGGCTTCTCTAAAAGCAGAGGCTGTTGGTCAGGGGGATAAACTCCCCTGTTAATGGAGATATAGTGTGACTGTGCCGATGTGAGAGAGTGCTGCAGAGTGGAGACGGGTGTGAATGTGTGAGAGCGAGTGTTAATCTCACCAGGCCTGCGCTGTAATACCCGGGGAGATACTTCTCACAGATCTGAACCAGGCTCCAAAATGCTTCCTGAAGAAAATCAAACAAAAATACACTAGTAAACAAACAAACAGTTTTTAAAAAAGCACTGCGTAACCCAGCACAAACAAAACTGATTACTCAGTAGTCTGTTGAACCTAAGCTGTTGACCGAAGTGCTTAGATGATCTAATATGTAAAAATAAAGCAACAGGGATACAACATTCTGCAAGTAGTGTGGAAAAAATGCACTCTCAAGGCTCAGAAACACTGTAATGGCTCTCTTACCTCAGCAGGCATGTGCATGAGGAGCACTGCAGCGATCGGCGCCTGAGCCTGGCAGTAACCCTCCTCCGGCCTGTACACACTGTAGGCCTTCAGAACACGGAACAGGTCCTGCTGCCTGCAAACACAAACACACGATACACACACATACACACACACAAACACATTCAAACACATGCACTTTCACAAAAGTATTCAGGCTTAATAACTGAAAACAGGGATACTAACACACTTTAGTTACTTTAGCTAATTGGAGATACATTAGCCTTGTAGTGCTAAATTTACAGCCTGTTTGGACATCAGACATGTCCTGGTTTATTGACTATATTTAGGAAAGGAGGAGAGGCAGTACATTTGATATCACACCAAGGGTTTACAACCGTGAAGGCACATGTCCCCATCAATATTCAGTTTCTGAATTTTATACAAAAAATTGCAAATGAAAACACATTTTCTTTAGGTGTTCAGAACAAAAACAGTTCCCAGTTCTGTTTCTCTACTGTGAGCTGTCTTCATTACCCAGTATGATTATGGATTGGCTGTGCCATTTCTTACCAATATGTGATTGGCTGAAGTTTTAATAAGCTCTGAGCTCAGCCCAGTAGTATGAGTGGACGTAGGAGAGAAACAGGATGTCTTTATGCTAACACTTCTGTATTTTTCATGTTTTCATTGAAATACTAACGGCTAGGTCTTTGGTTACATTAGATTCAGTCAGGTGACAAATGTATTGTGTTCTGTGAATACGATATTGCTATGGTACCCACACCATTGTTTCCGACAAAAGCTCTGAACTAATCATCCAAAAGTGAAAGCTCACCCGTGTCCTCCTCGAGCCACAAACATCTCATGGAAAGGGAACTGTCTGTGGAGGTCTTTCTCAATCACATCCACCCATTTAGGATCTCCAGGCATGCAGTCCAGCTCCTGACACAATAAAGTGATTTACTGAATGAAGCACCAAACTGGTCAATCAAAATCAAAATCAGAAAATACAGATACAGAACCTGTGCTCAGAATGACCAGTATGATAAATAAAATAAAAAAATTCAGGGATGCCATGTATTGATCTTAGAGTTATTTTAATTTCTTTATACAAATCAGAATTTTCAGAGTTCTCATATTCATTAAATGCATTTCCTCTGGCTGTTTTACATTCTTTTTTTCATGTTGTACTTTAGAACCACCTAAAAGTACGACATAAATTACTTTTATTACTATTTATAAATACTATATAGAGAGAATTCTAGAGGGACACAGTTACACAGTAGTGTAATTCAGACCACAAAAACACTACGCTTCACAGCTTCTGAGCTAAGAACACTGTTTCAATTAAACAAAAAAAAAAAAGCAAAAATGTACATGGATTTAGCATCCCACTGTTGATATTTCCTCTTAATCTAAATAATGCTTGGTTGCAACTAAAAAAAAACAGAATATAACATTTTGAAATCATTAACTACCATTAGGTGTATGTTGCAGCATATTTGGTCATTAGGAAAAAAACCTATTCCAAAAGTTTTAAACATTTTGAAGACTAGATTGATGGCCAGAGATTTCTCCTCACCTGGAACCGGTCCTTGTTCTGCTCCATTTTAACCTTCCCTCCACAGAGATACAGCCAGACACGACCTCTAAGAGATGGGGGGATTCCCTTCTGACAGCGCACCTTCACCTAAACACACAGTAAATGAGGAAATGTGGAAAACCTTAGGATAAATGAGGAAACCCTGAAAGAAGAAGTAGGTGTTTGCCCTGCCAACAGACCAGGACCACTACCAACACAGTGACACACACATACAGAACAGTATCATTTTAATGGTAGGTTTATTTTAACAGTGACAGATAGCACATCAAAAGGAAAATTGAAAAAACCACTTTAAATAAAAGATAGAAACTGATTTGCATTTCATTGAGTGAAATAAGTATTTTAACCCTTTAACAAATAAGACATTATGGTTAGTGACAAAACCCTTGTTTGCAAGCACAGAGGTCAAACATTTCTAACTGATGACCATGTTTGCGCACATTTAAGGAGGAATTTGATACACTCCTCTTTGCAGGTCATCTCTAAATCATGATGGTTTGGAGACTGTCTCTGTGCAACTTTGATCTTCAGCTCCCTCCACAGGTTTTCTATTGGATTAAGGTCCTGAGACTGACTAGGCCACTCCATGATATTAATGTGCTTCTTCTTGAGCCGCTCCTTTGTTGCATTTGCTGAATGTTTTGGGTCATTGTCATGCTGGGACACCCATCCATGAACCATTTTCAGTTTCCTGGCAGAGGAAAGGTTTTCTCTCAGGTTTTTATGATACATGGCTCCGTTCATTTTCCTGTTAGTGCGGTGAAGTTCTCCTGTGCCTTTAACAGAAAAACACCCTCAAAGCAAAATGTTTCCACCTCCATGCTTGATGATGGGGACGGTGTTTTGGGGTTAATGCCAAAGAGCTCAATTTTGGTCTCATTTGACCACAGCACCTTCTCCTATTCACGCTCTGAATCATTCAAGTGTTCATTGGCAAACTTCAGACAGGCCTGCACATGTGCCCCTGTGACCAGGGGGACCTTGCGAGCACTGCAGGATTTTAATCCATTGCGGTGTAATGTGTTTCCAATCGTTTTCTTGGTTGTCCAGCTACTTTGAGCTCATTAACTAACTCCTCCTGTGTAATTCTAGAATGATTTTTCTCCTTTCGCAGAATCAGGGACACCCCAGGAGGTGAGATCTTGCTTGGAGCCCCAGACAAAGTTCAACTGATGGTCATTTTGTGCTCCTTCTATTTTCGAACATTTGCACAGACAGTTGTTACCTTCTCTCCCAGCTGCTCGCTAATGGTTTTGTAGCCCATTCCAGCCTTGTGCAGGTCTACAGTTTTGTCTCTGACATCTTTGGAGAGGTCTTTGTTCTTTCCCATGTTGGGAGTGTTTGGAGTCTGCTTGATTGATTGATTCTGTGGACAGGTGTCTTTGATACAGGTGACTAGTTAAGAGAGGTGTCTTTAATGAGGGTGACTGAGTAGGAGTGTCTGACCACTCTGATGCAAATCAGTTTCTATCTTTTATTTAAAGTTTTTCAATTTCCCTTTGGATGTGCTATCAGTCACTGTTAAAATAAACCATTAAAATGATCCTATTCTGAGACTTTACATTTCATTTTCATTGGACAAACTTACAAAATCAGTAAGGGGTCAAATAATAATTTCCTCCACTGTACACACACACACACACATTATATATATACACTACTGATCACACTTGATTCAAAATTCCAAACAAAAAAATGTTTGGAAACTATTTGTATGAAAATAAAACATTTGAATAATGCCTTGGAAATAAACAACACAACTCTCTTACATTATTTTACAACTGCAACAATAAAAAGAATGATGCTAATATATATCTTTTTAAATCTATTTTTTGTCAAGCGGTCTTAATTTTGGTATATTGAGTAGATGAAATTAAATAAATGGGAACAAATGTTTTACTGTGAAAGGCTGCAAACTGCCTAAAGATACAAGGTGCTTAGAAAAAGGAGTTCTAAACCCTCAGCATTCAGCACCACCAGTATACTGATCACTGCCTGATCATCCGAAATAATCTGCTTCAGTTTCTTTACTGGTTCAGGACTTAAGTTGGTTATAAGTATTTAATGTATAAGTACATTTATGATGATTACTGTTAATATTAGTGACATATTGATCCAAGGGATAAACGACTAACCAGCAAATGTCTGTGTTACAGTGTAAATACATAACAGATACTGTGCGTGTGGCAATGAAATATTTATGCAGATATTTGAAATTTGACCTTTTTATGTTTTTTGCTCATCCACTTGTCCCAGCTGTTGAGCATCTCCAGCCATTTCACTTCTCTCTGCCTCAACACATCTGGAGGGATTTCTTCAGCGCTGTGAAGGAGAGGAGTTAGGAGGAGAGTTACACACACTCCATGTACAAACTCACAAGTGGGTACACACATACAACACTGGAAAGAAACTTTAGGGACACCAGAGCAGTTCGGAGTACAGTTTTATTCCCAGGGGATCAGGGTCACTAATCCTGATAAAGTTATTTACAGGTGTAATATTGTTTTTCCCTAAATAAATCTGATTAGGCTATACTAACATGTATAATAAAGTAAGTTACTGGAAAATTAATACCAAAACACACTTATTTGTGTTGGGCGAACACAAACATTTTACAGGCAGTGTAGATTGTCACGTTCACACCCAAACATGCTAATGTTATCTGGAATCAAACACTGTATCAAACTACTATTGAAGTATGTAATTCTAGCTAAGAGCGTCTGCTAAATGTAAACCCACTCAATCCACTGTCTCTTTGATGTCACATAAACCAACACATTACAATGTTTTGCCACGTCCCTGTGGTGTTAGGATGAAACTCTGACCCAGAAAGAGAGACAGCCGGAGCTATATTCCTGATTTTTTACCCCAGAGGAAAGCTCATGTTCCTTATAACATTCTAAACCTGTGTATGTGTGTGTGTGTGTGAGTGTGTGTGTGTGTGTTAGAGATCCCAGAGGTTTCCCAGTGAAATGCGGTCTTTATTAAAACCTGCCAATAGCTGCACCCTCAGTGAGGAGGGTGTAATTAATCAGAACTGTGTGGGTGAAAACAGGAAGAAACTGCATCAGTGTGAAGCAGAGATACAGATCATGAAAAACAGAAGAACTTCAGAGAAACACAGGACAAACATGTTCATGGTTCACTAAGAAAATTTTGAATACTTTGGTGTTCACTTGTGAAGTCTGCATTTAGAATACAGAAGATTCTTTTTTCAGGTCACAACATTTGTAGTTCAACTTATAACATTCAACATCAGCAAATGCTGATACACAATATTGTGAAAAATGTCTTAACCCCCATCATTTCATCATATTGTGTTCACATTTGGCTGGAAAAGGGTTAGAAAAACCATCTCTACAGACTCTGAACTCCACTGATCCATTGTCAGACAGACTATTTACAGGTGGGGAATATTAAACACCACTGCTGATCTCATCTGGAGTGGCCCACCTACAAAGATCACTCCAAGAGAAAGGCATGTAACAATTCACAAGGTCACAATGAAACCTAAAGTAACTTTTTAACCTTGAAAGGCCTCTCTCAGATAATATTTACATTAATGTTTTCTGAAGCACAGTGGACAACACTGAGTGTGTTGCAACAAAATGTCACTGCTCACCATTAAACATTGCTGCTAAAATTTGCTAAAACTCATGTGGACGAACCAGAAGCCTATTAAAAATGTTTTGTGGGTGGATGAGACCAAAACAGAACTTTCTGGTTTAAACACAGCATCCCAGCTTAAGAACCTTATCCTATGTGTGAAACACATGGTGGTGGTAGTTTTACAATTTGGACCTGCTTTGTGGCATCTGGGCCAGGATGGATGAACATCACTGATAGAACGAGTTCTGTATTTGACCAGTGGAGTCTAGTAAAAGGCAGTGAAATCTAAATAAAAAGTGGGTAAGGCAGCAAGAGAAGTGCCCTGTACACATAGGTTGTTTCTTCAAAGAAGAAGAAAGTTAATGTTCTAAAACAGCCAAGTCAAAGTCCTGATCCAACAGAAATGTGGAAGGACCTGCTAGAGTTTCAGGGGAGGAAACCCAACAAAACAACAGAGCTGAAGTGATTTTGTACAGAGGAATGTGTTAACTGAGTGGGGAATGTATTCTTGGAAAGAGTTTGAAAGAGAAGGAGAAGAAAGTTGATCATCCATAAAGTTACAAAGGGCTCTATGCTCTGGGTGAAAGATGGTCACCTGCTTCACATGGGACCTTAATACGCACAAGAACTCTGTGTACACGGATTAAAAGGGGTGGATTATCAGAAGATATTAGATTACAGGGTGGCGAGGCTGAATGATGGCCAGATGAATGCAGGGTGCAGTTCTTGCATGTGGTTTTAGATGAAAGTTAGGAAACATAGCATTATTGTGACTAAATTGTGTTGCAAAACATGCCTCTGAATCCATGATGGGCTTCCACAGTTCTAAACAGCAGCATGGATCATAAAGACAGCTTCAACTGTATAGTGGCAAGGAACTCATTGGATATTGGTCCATTGTGGCTCAAATAAAATCAGGTTTTTAATTCCATCCATCCATTCTCTGAGCCGCAAATACTCAACCAAAAATAAAATATATCACACATGTATACAGTTTACATTTATACATGATACCATGTACATGCATGACGATTTCACATTATGTGTATACATCGTGATATTATGTAGTTACATGCAAAAAAGTAAAAAATAAATGTTTGTATGGAATTTTCTGCAACTTTTAGTTGACAGTTTCTATTGATTTCCTGAGTTTAGCCTAGTGGAAAAAATAAAATGCAAAATAAAATTATGTACATGCTTAATTTTAAGTTCTATTTTTTCTCCTTAGGAAAATATATAGGTACTCTTTGCAGAGGATATTATTTACACTTAGAAAATCAACAAAATGTGCAGCTTGACCAGGGGTGTCATGGTGTAGATATTTTTAATAATAAAATACATAAAACAAAAACAAAGAAAAAGGATCATAATGAAAGTCTACAGCTCCTTACAGAAGTTCTTATAGAAATAACACACACAGAGAAAAGACCAGATGATGGTCGGCCTAAGGACAACAGGAAACCCTGGAGTGGAAAGAACTTTCCCCTCGCTCTCCTTCCTCCTTCCTCATCTTTCCGACAATCAGTAACACACGAGCCCCAGCTGACAGCCAATGAGAAGCTCAAACGTATTAGATTAGCTTCACCACAAACTGTCCTGATTCTGATAGCCTAGTTACTACTTATATCGCAGTGGCTGGTTTATTTCACTCACCGCATTGTACAAACTTCAAATAATCATTGTATCTAACTTGAAGTCTCAACCTCTAAATCACTGCAATGAACACTAATCCAGTCTGATTGTGTATTCAATTAATTTTTAATTATACTTCTAAATTGTAACAAAACCACCAAATTGATTTGTTGTGAAATCTTCTAAGAAATATAATCGAATTGTCTGTATGTCAGAAATGTGACCTTCCAGAGTGGACACAACTCTCTCAGCATGCACTTCTCAGGCCCAAGCCCAACCTAAAGCCAAACTTACTAACACATTTGACCCATCTCCATGGCAACACTGGACCATCCAACAGCAAACACGTCTGTCAAAGCTCATAATGGAGTCAATAGGCTTATGAATGGTCTCTGTGCTCTACTCTGTGAGAACGTTCATTCACAGGGACCTTTAGAGACTATTCATAAGGCCATTAACTCAGTGACAATGACAGTGACTCGCAGATAATCATGTGAAGCTCAGCCTGGGGCTAAACTGTCCTCGTTGTACAGTTTCTGTCCATTTTTTCTCAGTAAAATGTCACTGACTCTTGCACAGAAGCTCTGTTCTATGATAGCGTGCAGATTGCAGACTTCATGAAGACTTTGTTTAATAGAAAACACATTGTATTCTGTCTCACCCAAACGTATTCTCTTGCTGCAACACAAGGAACATCTGATTCATTTAACAAGAATGAAAACAAAGATTGTGGAGTTCAACCATCAGATAGAGTTCAAAAATCTCTATTTTTATAACTTTCCCATATTTTTGCTCAAATCCCCTTCTCAATTGATGCTTTCTGTTTATCCGTGTCTATAATTGGGTACACAGTGTACAGTACAAACACATTTTAATTACATACACATTTGAAAAATAGAAACTGCCAGTCAAAAGGTAGTGACTACATTTGCATGTTGCTCACTAAATATTTTAGTGATTAGGTGTTCGCCCTGCAATCAGGAAGTCGTGGGTTCGATTCCCAAGACTGCTAAGCACCTGAGTTTCCCCGGTGCTGTGTTCCTGCCGGCCCACTGCTTCAGATGAATTGGATAAATGCAGAAGAAGAATGTCCTGCTGTTCACACTGTGCACTGTGGTGTGCCCACATATGACAAAATGGTCACTTTCACAAATGTTAGATCTTTAATGTGCCATTAGGTGATGAAACAGTTAATGTGAATTAAAATGTTACACTAAAAGAAAACTCTTACATTTTCATATTTGTTCATTCAATAAAGGAATCTTCTTGTATTTGACATCATTATTATAATTTGCTATATTATATAGGGCACCACATACAGCCAGTCTCCACCCTCCCACTGTTGGTCACATCATGTGATGGGGGTAAAAAATCTGATTTTTCTACATTCAAGGCACTTTTCTACAGGTCTACAGGAACCATGTTGTACCTAAACTGTGCTATTTCCTGTAGGACAGAAGCACATTTTGGTTTCCACGGTTAGAACCAGCGGAATGTTTTTGTGTCAGAACTATATTTGTTATTGTGGTCTTTTAATATTTGTAGTCTTCAGTTTAGAATTCAGCTGTGTGACGAACCCGCCTAACTTGTTAGTGATAGACCATCGCATTTCTTCTTCTCCCTTTAGCGTTTAAACTAAAATGCCCCACTTTTTATTGACAAAACTTTTTATTACACCTTAAATTCATATTTTTGCATACATTTCCTACAAAAGCAGTGACACACAATACTCAAAAGATCTAAGATTTGAAAGAGCCTTTTTCAGATTCACTTTCCATTTCCAAAACCTCATTAACAACCAAAGAAGGGACCATTCATAATGGACAAATATCAAAGAACTGGCCTTTTAGCAATTATTGTGTCCCATGTATTAGATTATTTTTACTGTCACATGCTTGCTTGAAGGTCCGGCCAGTAAACACAAGAGTGCATTGTGTTTTATTAAAGACACTGACAGAACTCATTAACCAGAACATAAATCTAATCTAATGTATGACTTTGGTGTGGAAATGGGACTCAGAATTAATTTAAGGAGGAATAAGAGGTTTTTGATTACGAATGGGCAAACTACTAAAATTACATGATGCATAATATAATACTAAACATGCATTTCTGAAACATGGAATTAGGTTCTTGTAAGAAGCAATGTTAACAACTTTAAGTCAAACTTTTTCTCGTGTTCATGATTAACCATTAGAATGTGAGCAGCATGGATTTGTTTCAGAGGCGCAACAAACAGTAAACTGTCTACACGCGATAAAACTGCTTCTTATATGGAAGTTCTCTCCATTTTTGTTGATGCTTGAGGTGTGAGACATCATCATGAGGTTTGTTTGCTGTTCCTATGTCACATAGAACCAAACCTACTGTACTTTATACAACATGTAATAATAATAATAATAATCACAAATGGGATTTTAAAAATGACCTCATGCAAATTCCCACAAAGAACAAAATTAATTTTACTTAAGGTCTTAGAAACAATAGAAGAAAACACAAGATCTTAGAACACAGAAGAACTATCAGTATAGCAAGCAGGGAAAACACAAAACCCACAGAGGAAGGGGGTCCAGAGAGCGGTTAAGCAGCGTTGCGCCAAGTGAAAGAGCTGCAAACAGGGAGTGTGTAGAAGAGCAAACACCGGTTTTAGAATTGAATTTAGAATAATTATTTCTATTATACATAAGTTTAAAATATTTATCACTCATGTTGAATTTTCACATTCTCTCAAATTGCTGTTTTGCATTAACCTATTTAGCTCCTTTCTACTTTTTAAGCACCTATAACATACAGAGACCACATAGTCTAGGAGGTGAAATAAACTAATTTTGTTAATGTATTTATTTATTTATTCATTTTGTAATATATTACCAACCTCAGGTTATCTTAAAGATCTTTCCTGACAAGATGCTTTGTCGACAAGGCGTGTTATGTTGTAAAGATCCAGATGTTGAGCATTTAAAACAGGAGGCTTCCAAATACTAAATATAGACTTCAGAAAAAAAATACTTTAAATTAAAATATTTAAATTATTCTGGCAAAAGACTCAACGGAAATACAGACAAGAGTGTTGGTGGTATTTTAATACACTGAAGAGCAATGGAAAGTAGGACAGAGGCGATTACTAACTAGACACATTTACTCAAATTTTTCATGTATTTTTCGAGCAGTTTCAGATTATAATCATTTTACTTCAAAACAAGCATAAAAGAAAGTAATCTACTTCTTTCTCAGTTCTGTTTTAGAGATCAACATTCAGTTCCTATTTTCCTTTTTAATTTCTTTCTTTGGGGGCTCAGTTCCTGGACTACTGCACTCTTGCTCAAACTGCTAACTTTTTAAATGGAAGTGTTTTATTGTAATCCAAAAGGGTTCAGAACACTTGAGTCCTCAGAGATGCTGGATGGATTGGGAAGTTCCACCCCAGCCCTATTACCGCACTAAACTCCATCAAATATATCTGCATAATTAACAAATTAAGGTGTAAACACAGTGGATTTGGTGTGACACAATCTGTTCTAGAGAAGCTCAGAAATAAACTGCTCACAACGTACGTAAATGGAAGCAGAGGTCACTTCACAGAAAGTTATGCCTTAAAATGGTTATGGTTGCACCACTTCACCAAACACCTCAGATTTTGTTTAACCAGAGTTTTAATAAGTTTGGTCCTAAAATCCATTCATGCTGGCGGGATACAATCCAGGGCAGAAAAATCCCTGATTTAATTCAGATTCACTATTTTACCATCATCAACATTTATGTTAACACTCAAGACACATTGCGTGACTAATATTAATCAAACGATATTTGTGTTGTAGACGTGGTACAATTCGCCTCCAATGTAAATCAGAAACTCTACAATAAGGTACTTATGCGAAACTTCAAACGCTTCTAATGAAAGGAGAAATTCAATTCAAACGTAAGAGGCATCAGACAAAACATAGAGAAGTTTTAAGTAAACGTGTAGTTAAATCTGACTCTTGAAATGCCTCTATTTTTGCCCTGCCTCTGTGTACACTCACGGGTCTCCAGGATGCTGCTGAGCCCCCCCGATGAAGCCGTATCTGTCAGGTAGCTTCTCGGCACTGGAGGAGCCGTTCAGCTCGGTCGGCTGTGACAGGGAAGGGCTCTCCGGTTCGGCCAGGCTGTCTGTCGTCCCCCGAAATCTTTCTCCATCCTCGGGCTGCCTCCCGTTGCCCTGCAGATGTGTTTTTGCCATCGTGTTTGGAAGTAAATCTCGACTACAGAGTGCACTTCAGCGCCGCAGCCGCAGTCTCACCATGCAGCCCTCAGCCCTCCCCTCCAGCACCAGCTTAACTCCCCTGCTAACAGCCCACATCTGTTTCCAAACTAAATAGCATATACTTTTAATAAACTAATTAACCACCTTGGATCCATTCTCCTTAAACCTATTAACCACGTAATGTTGGACCTTGCTGACCTTTAGGCATTTCTTCACTTTGTTTTTAATCAAGAGGCAAACGTTAGCATAATAAAACGCAGGTTTTTAGTAATAAAACAGCAAATAATGGCAATTGTGTAGTTGAAATTGTATTTGTTATTCAATCTAGTCTAGAATACAATTTGACAAGCGCGAAGCAGCTATTTTCTCTTGTTAGGCTAACCGGCTAGCCTGTTAGCATTACCAAAAATAATGGAAATATTCACACCCAGCTGCTGTAAACTTGTAATTTTTACGAGACTTAAACGAAAACGCTTTTAACGGACCTGTATTCATGTAATTATAAAATATTTGGTGCAGCTTGTCATTTCTCCCGAACAGCAGGACTTTTAGCTGATGCTAAAGAGGATAGCAGCCTTTTCAGCCATGTAGACGTGGCTGCGCTGCTCTTACGCATGACTATCGGAAGACGGAGTCATAATAGTTATAGACCATAATCATGAAAAGATTAAAGGTTATTTTATTATATAGGTATACTAATACGACATGCGTTTTACCTAACGCTGTGAAATATAGTTTACAAATAAATACAAATTTGAAGGTGCTAAAACTAATGTAATAGTCACAGAAAAAATCCTCAAACATTGCAGATGTAATAAAACAAAATATCTATCTATGTACTGTGCAGTCTGCCAATCGGCTGATTGTGAGGAAGTTTCAGGTGAAAAACAGATTGAAAAGCAGGAGTGATACAGTGATGTAGTGAGGCAGGTGAGTTACAGTGAGGCAGATGCAATGCCACTGAGTCAGAACTGTTCTCTGTGGATTTAGTTCAGATTCTCCACTATTTTCCCATCATCATCCATATAAACACACAAGAGACACAAACTTTATACCATTGCCTCCTGGAGTAAGACACTTAAATCCTTAGAGATAGTTTTAAAATTAACGAATTGAGGCTCCATAATAAAAACCCTCCGGTTTTTTGTGTCCACACGATGGCGCCAAAACACCACAGCTGATTTGTGATCTGGTTCATTAAGGGTCAATACAATAGGTGTATCAATACAGTACATTGCAAAAGTCTTAGGGACGTGTAAAAATAGTTTTATTCTATTTATATATATACTATATGGACAAAGGTTTTGGGACACACCTGTTGTTCTATTCCAGCATGTTTGTTTCTCAGTGCACAAGCTCCATAAAGACATGGTTGGATGAGTTCGATGTGGAAGAACTTGGCTGGCCCACACAGATCTCTAAAATCAACCCCACCCAACACCTTTGGAATGAACTGGAATGGAGATTGTGGAGATTTATAAGTGTCTGAACTCAAATATTCTACAGAATGAAGGAACACAAATTCCTACAGAAAATCCAAAATGTTGTGGAAGGTGTTGAACCATGTCCATATTAAAACCTATGTGTTATAATGCAGTATCATTAACAGCCCCTCCTGGTGTATTGGTCATTCCAATAATTTTTCAAAACTTTTCACCAAAACCTTTACCTTCAAAGAGCAAAGAGAGAGAAAAATTGCAAAAATTACACATTCACATGTTTTTAAAGTATAAATACTATATTATTTTTATTTAAATATTTTACAACTTGAAAAACATATTTACAGGTACTAGGTTTGCATTGTTACACTGTGCACAAACACACACGCGATAAAAGTGGAGCTCACACTCAAACGTCATCTGTTTATGAGACTCAGTTGCAGAAGCACCATCACAAACAACACAGAGAGAAAGAGGATAGACAAAGAGAAGACAAAAGACAATTAACAAATGATAGAGACACTACAAAGTCTCAATGCAAACATACACGCACACACACACTGGCAGGACAAATTTGCTTGATGCTGTTTAAGGCGGAATTGGTTTATTTTATGTCCTGCCTCCTCACACACAAACACACACAGGGCTCAGATGGAGGTGATCTGATCTGAAGTGTCACATTATATATTACTTCTTATGATTTTGAAACGAAATACCAATGCGCATTAAAGAAGAGTCCACTAACCAATCACTGCATTTGTTTACAGTGTGCTGAGAGCATCCTGGCCAATCACAGATCCAGGTATATTTTAATGGATCCAACAGACTGGCACTGGCATACCGAAATTTCAGAACTGTTTCATTTTCTTCTATTTTTTTTCACACATTATGAACATTCATCGATTAATAGATCACTAAAAAAATAATTCACAATGGCCTGGAATTAAACCAGTTTGGCCAGTCTTTATGTGACTGGTGAAAGTCTTTACATTATATGCCAAATTGTTCAAGAATACAACTTATCAATTACATATCAACGATACAGTATTGAGCCACCCCTCATTCCTTTTCATTTTGCTTTAAATCATCTATTATCTGCCCATCAAACTGTCTTATGTGTCGTATTGAGTAGATAAAAAAAAAAAAAGTACATGTTTTACTGTGACAGACTGACTTTTTTCTTCACTGGTTCAGGATTTAAGTTAGATGTGCTTTGTTCTGCTTGAATGATTCACGTGTGTGTCACTGTGTGCATTAACAAACAAAATCATTCCTCTGAAACTGATCAGAGACAGGGCTAAAAACGAGTCTTTGAAAGTCCTTCAGGAAGCTTGAAGAACTGTTGCTCAATAATACATTAAAACTCAAGAAGATCTGGATCTTCAGAAGCAAAATTTGAATAAATGAGGGGAGGGTTAAGAATTCTGCACTGTACTCTATTTTCTAATACCATCATCAATCATTAATCAACCAAACTGTGCTCAATGTATAACGGCAAACACGTAATCTGAAAGACAATTTATGAGCACTAACACCCCCTTGTGGCGAATGTTCAAACTGCTAAACTCTGCTTTATAAAGGTAAATTTCTCTTTTATATGGGAAACCAATCATGTTCATTCATTGAGTATTACATAGTTTAATTTTTACAATCAAGTCAAGGTCGTCTAAATTGTCAGTATTTTAACCATATTGTACAGCTCAACAAACAGACTGTGTGTGGAAAGATGATACAGAAGGAGCAGAATGAAGTGTGTGACAGCGTGTGTATATGTGGAACCAAACGATAATCTGAAACGCACCCACAAATCATGCAGCAACACCCGAAAGCAGCAGCTACGAATAAATGTTTACATTGAGGCCCTGCCCACACATTTTGTCCTCATCATGTACAGTCTGTTGCCATGGTAACTGCACATTACCAATTTGCCCCCTATATAGTATGAGCATTTAACAACAACAAACCGATTCAGTCACAGAGCCTGAAGGCAAGTAGAAGTGAAGGGAAGGATGGCTGGATGTATGGATGGATGCAGGCCTTGATTGTGCTAGTAAATATGGCTTTTTTACTTTGGTTTTCTCCATCAAATGAAGCTGAAATCGCTCTATGGCTTGACGTGTGTAAGCAGGGAAACATATAGACTGGGGGTTGTAATGGTTTTGAAATACCAACATCTAGAAGCGCAATGAACGAATATGGACGATCTGAGGCTCCACAGACAAGATCTGCTGATCTAGGACCAGCCTGATGGTCATTTAAAGCCAAGGAATTGGTCCAAGTAAGCTTTCCCATTTAATTTTAAGGAGTATGCCAACACTTTCCAACAATCAAGAGTCTGTAGCGATGAAACATCTATTGAGGGGGGAAAAAAAACCCTATCGACTGGGGGTGGGGATGGGACCTGACACTATTTATGGTGACGAACACTACCTACTGTTGAAAAATGTGGCATGTTCCTTTAAGCCCAACCATCCAATATTAAGCTCTACTCCAATATTAACTCTTGTCAGGCTAGAACATGGGCTTGATTTATCTGGCTCAAGACCAGTTAAATATCACCCAGGCCTTGATTTGTGAGGCACAATACAGTTAAAGGATACAGTTGTGTTCAGCACACCTTCCACCCAAACCAAGGTTTTTCATCTACAGTGCATAAATTCAGAAACACACTGGGATTTTCAAAGGTTTAGGGCCCATTTTCAGCCACAGATTAAGCTTTGAAAAGGCTCTTCAATGGGAAAATTACAAGACAAGGTGCTTATAGGATTACAAGATACGTTTATACTTAAATATTACCTTCAGTCAGCTATGCTGGTTTCAGACTAAATATATTTTCCCCACATTTAAAGTTAATTCCTTTATATCTGATTAGGTATTGGGAACATAAGATACCTTTATGGCCTCAGGACAATATTCTTGCACCATTTACTCCACTGTTTACAAAAAAATGGTTCTTTATTCAGGTTCCTTTGAGCCAAGCTGTGTCTTAAAGGAAAAAAAAAAAAAAAAGAACAAATTAAAAAAAAAAATTTTTTTTAACAAAAACACAAACAAACAAACAAAATAAACCTCAAAAAAAAACATTTAGCCCGGTGAAGCCATTCAACAGTATTTTGAAAATCCCAGGTGTTGACACAGGAGTTTACTGAGATAAACACTCCGTAGCATCCATCCACTTTTAAACCATAACATTCATCTGCACACACACATCTATTACAGTCACATATTGCTTAGATTTTCTTCATCAGACCCACAATGAACAAAGTAAGACCATAAAATCAACAATTTAAAAAAATATATTGGGGGGCTCATGTCTTTGGTTCAACAGTTTTTTTTTTTTTTACATCCTATTCTTCCTGCAGGAGAGACACCTTTCTGGACATGAAGACATGCCCCCCCCATCCAACCCGCCCAAAACGTTCAGATAAAATACATTCATATAAATAAATGTAGTCACATGCACACACAATTTACAAAATAAAAGCATGTGAAAATGTTCTGTAGAACAAATGTAGAGTCTAAATTAAAAAAAAAAAAGACATCATTTGAACTGCAGCAAAAATAAAGAACAATATGTCTATAAAAGGAAGGGCACACACACGCACACGCTAACACTAACATACCTCTACATTTACCTCTAGTTACTTTTTTCTTTTATTTTGTGTTTCGAGTCAGCTAGAAAGGATGAGTTTATAAAAATAAATGTCTTTTTTCTTCTTTTTTTTTTTTTTAAAACATACCTGACCTAGCGATTTCATTTAAAAGCTCTCCTGATGTATTTGTGCGCGTACAGCCTACTATTATCATTTAAGCTCAACTGGTAGGGAACAGGAGTTGCACACATGGGACACACGTTTGGGACAAACACTACAATCTGTGAAATTACATCAGTTCAGATTCTGGACAGTACAGATAAACACAGTACAGTTTTCAACCTAACGTCCATTTTGGCTTCCGAATTCTTACCAAAAGATCGGAAAGCCCTCCAACTCAATGTAATAATAGAAGCAAAAGGGCAGTTTCCATTGACTTCCTTTGAGTCAACAGGCTCAAATTATCTTCTAATTTAGGGAAAACTCAGAGTGAGTCTGTGCTGATCAATAATATGCTAGAGATGCAGCTAACAGATTACACTACAGGCTAGATTGACACGCTCATTCAAACAGTATTAAAAGAACACATTAGAAATATTAGTGACTGGCTTTGATGGGTCATACTGCAATTTAATGATTGTGAAAGTTTATGTACAGGTTTCTTTACTTTCACGGCACTTTTTTGCAAATAACGTTTTGGCAATTTTTAGAAACAACTTGTTTCTACACCCTTGCGAATCCTTTTCAAGCAGAAAACAGTTCGGTCTCATTTCCTGGAGTTCATCTGAAACTTGCTGGTCCCGCTCATCCCTGCAGCTCAATGGGGGACCTGGTATATCTCTTCTAAACCAATATTTTGGGCATTTGTGGGTCAAATGAGAAGATACTATTCACTATAAAATGCTGAAAACCAGTCAGTTACATTTTTCTACTGTTTTCTTGCAATAGTGGTTTGAAAAAGTCGCGCATTGTTTTTTCTTAATAAGAATCAGAGGGTGTGACCAAATTTCTGGCCTATACTGTAAGTCGAACGACATTAGGTTTTAACGTTATTTAACATTAAAATCCAAACTTCCTTGGATTATAATGAGATTTGAATGAAAACTGAACCTTGTACAGTCATTACCCTTCACGAACCTTCCAAAAGCGTACAGAACACATTCTAGCGACAAAATCTTTGAACCCAGGGTAACAAGAACACAGTTTTAATAATATGGCTGTTTTTTTCATTTGAAAGTCCATCCCTAAATAGTCTCTGTGTCTAACAAAGGCCACTATGTAAGGAGTATCTTGTTACAGTCCACTTCTTTCATTAATGCCTGCAATGATCAAAATGTTTTTTTTTGGATAAACAAACATCATTGCTCCAGCAGCTTTATCCTTGTTACCACAGTAACAGGAGACACATGCCACATCCACCTAAGCCTTAGAAGCGGAAAATAACAAATCATCGTATTTAATACCACTTAAATGTTTATACTGTAATTATATATGTCGTTAAACATTTAATGAACTAAATTCCATTTTACAATCCAAATAACGGCAGGTCTTGATACAGCAGGTGATAATTGACTTCCAAGGGTTAAGAGAGGGGGTGTAGTCACATGCCAACCTAGTGTCACTAAAAACAGCCCAACCTTCTGCACATGAACCTGCCATTGGCTGACAAACTAAACCAGCTTTAGGCTTGACAGAACCAGCACAAATTAAATATACAAACAGGATTCAGCTCTACTATGATACACTTACATAAAAAAAATGCAGGGCTGCATAACATGTTTGTTTATAATTACTAGTCTGATCATCTGTG
>JBBKCR010000022.1:6081717-6097234 GCA_037577295.1 Ladigesia roloffi
CATCCATCTATCTATCTATCTATCTATCTATCTATCTATCTATCTATCTATCTATCTATCTATCTATCTATCTGTCTCCTTCCATACTTCTATCCCTCCATCCATTTTTCTATCTATCTTCCCTCCATGTAGCCATCGATCTATGTATATATATATCTATCTTCCTTCCATACATCTGCTTCCTTTTATCCATCCATCCATCCATTCATCTCAGCATTTCACAACGGGGCGCAAAGACTGCTTAACTGAGTGAGTGAGCAAACGCTATTGTTATTGGTCAGTTTGGGCATGTTGTGCCCGTGATTGATGTGATTTGTTACATCTTGGGTTTGTTAGGAATGTGAGAGAACCCATAGATAATAGGGCTGGGTATTGTTGCTGATTTCCTGAATTAATCTGATTCCTATTCTCAAGGTCATGATCCGATTCATTTCTTGATCCGATTCGACATCGATTAATTTAAAGATTCTTTGTACTAATTCTAGTTTGGTTTGGTGATAAATTGACTTGAGTGGAGGATATCCCTATGTTGACAACCTTACCGCAGTATTACCTGTGGACATTGGCAATAAGTGTTTATTTTATAATTAATCCAATCTAATATTATAGTATTGTCTGTTTAAATTAAAACAACTTCTGAACATGAATAACATGAAAAACTGTAACTGTTGACAGAAACAGTGTGTGTGGGGGTTTATAGAGACAGAGGGAGAGTCACAAATTAAAATAATTTAGGCAGAAAATAACTTTCAGGTTTTATTTAAATTCCTACATTTATAACAATGACTGAGTTAGTAGACCTGTTTTGAAAATGTCTATTTGACAATGAAATGATAACCACAAAAATGATTGAAAAACTGTAACCATAAAATTGGTTGAATAAATCTAAAAAAAAACAACAACAATGACCACAACTGGTTAAAGACATAAAAAATGCCATGGTTGCTGAGCTAGTGTTGATTGTTTTTTATTATCCCGTTGGCAGCATGCATCATGGATTGGGTGGGCTAGTCGTGAAATAGAGAGAAATAAGAAGCTACTGCTCCCTGTCTGTGCTATGTGTCTACGTTATTCAAAATTAGTAACTTTTGTTGGATTCCAAAACTTGTTTGTATTTGGATTCATTACACACTCCACCTCAGTTCCTTTGATGATAAGAAGTCCATTATTATTATTATTATTATTATATAAGCTTACATTTAATGGCATGACAGACAATATATCACTAAATAAACAAATTAGACTAATCTTTATTGTGCAATAAATAACACAGTCAAATTGGGGAAAAAACACATGTAAGAAAAAACCCTTGGATGAGAAATAAACCATTGGCCAACGTGGTGTAAGTTTGTTCTTAACCGTTTGTCTAGTCTACACTGCACATACAGCATTGATTTTAAGGCCCCAATGATCAATAAAATATTTTTTTCCGCTCTCAATAAACTCTCAGGGCTGAATAAAACACAGACATCCTCGATGGAGGATCTCAGTTGGACAACAAGCAGATCTGACCATGCCATAAAGTCATGTATGACAGTATTTTACAACTTGGTAACATTTGGTTCCACGCATGTGCACACATGCGCTTTATGAAAGCCACCATGTTGATGCCCAATAGATACCGGCCGGTCTAATTTGTTTATGTAGTGATATATGGTCTGTCGTGTAATAAATGTAGTTTAAGCACTGTTAGCTTGTATTTTCTTATTTCTCTTATGTAAAAAAATCATAAATGTTTTTATTTAAAAATCCTCAAGTTGAATATCTTATAAGAGTATATATGTACGTGCTTGTATACATAATGGTAGTTTAAAAACAAACATATTTTTTTATTAAAAAATGTGTATATATAAGCTAATATACACATCCATATTTTATACAACATATAAACAAACATATATAATGTACACACAGTATATTTACATGACACTGCCATTAAATGCTCAAAAAAATTCACCTTAAAATTTCCAGTATATTTTCCAGTATGTAATTTTCCTGTACATTTGTGTGTGTGGATCCGGAGACAAGCTGTCTGTCGTAAAGCGTTTCTATTGATCTGGCAGTAACATGTCGGTTAACGGAGCCAACTAACGGAGAAACCGCATCAGCCGTTTTTTTAGGAATCGTGCCACAACACCCCGCACCCTGAAAAGAGCCGAATTTCCCATACTGTTCGCCTGATTTTGTCTTATTACTAGGACGAAGTATCTGTCCACTCAAACACAATATGCGAAGCTTACTGGTATACCTACCAATCCTTGAAGAGCGTGTTTCATTAATCGACCAATCAGAAGAAGAGTACTAGGCTTGTGGTTGTCGCGTAGAGGTCCGCCAAATTCAAATACCAAAAAAGCTGTGGCCATTTCAACACACCAGACGCAAAAAAGAAAAACTGTAAGTGTTTTTCGTTTTTAATGTGCACCATAAATCCACTAGAGCACTGATTTAAATTAGACACATTTGTCGGGGAAAGTTGGTATATACCGATAACCAACATGAAAGTATTAAAAATAGCTCACCGATTAGACACGCTGTGTATACAGAATGTATAATTTTAACTTAATTCTAAATTCTCTAACTGCTTCAAATCGAGTGTGCTTTATCTTATTTTCCAACTCGTGATCTCTGTGTTGTACGGATAAATATGTGAAATATAATCTATTTTTAAACATTCCCCAGCTAACTCTGGCATTTAAGAAGGAACTAAAACCTACTTTTGCGTAGTAGTCTGTGACTGTGGCCATTTAGGTGAACTGGATAGCTAGACAGCTGACATAAATGCCCAAAGTGCTTTCTTAAATGTTTGCTAAGATCGGAATATACCGCCCTATTCATCAACCATATGCTCCCGGTCCAATTTGAACTTTTATTTAGGTAAACTCCCCCTTTGTTAAGCGTCGAGAATGGCGACTCTGGTGAGGGATGTGTGTGTGCTCGCGGACTCGGAGCCGAATAGTTCTCCTGAAACTTCCCTCCGCAAGCTGCGCTCTTCCAGCTCCCTCAACACTCTCAGGATGTCCCTGCGAAAGCGGCTGCCTTTGAAGACCGTTCAGTCGAACACCAGGGCTGCCGAGAATCCCACATGGGAGTACCTAGAGATCAACCGGAAGACAAGTGCTGTAACCCAGATGAAACGCACAGCAAAGAATTCCATTGGCAGCATATATCAGGTACACGTTACTATTAAAGCCCGAGTTAGAAGAAAAAAAACGCAGAGTTCAATAATTTTAGTGGAAACGTCTTCCTTACAGGTTCCCTTGTAGGTGGTTTCATATGGTAGTATCATTTGCATATATCTTGTCTTTGTTGCTTATCTGCAGAAATTTCAGAGGACCTTAGGATCGCAAGAAGAGTGCCTTGTAAGGACACCCGGAAGAATTGCAGAAGAAGAAGGAAATGTCTATACACCTACATGCACTCATAAATGCCCAAATTCTTGCCCAACTGTTACCCCAAGGCGAAAGCCCAGGTCAGCCATCAAGTGCACCCCTCAAGGAGCTCCCACTACAGGGCCAAGTGGCTCCACTCTGAGAGCAGTTAGAACAGGGGGTAGCAGGAGACTGCTGGTGCGGATGGCAGCCCTCAGAAGTCCATTTGCATCACCCAGCAGGAGGTGAGTGACATTCATATTAGGAATGTAGTAATGCAGGACTTGTAGTTCAATATTTTATGTACATATCAGCCCAATACTAAAACCTTTAATAAAATAGAGAAATATGATATCTATATGATTCAGGTATCATCCTGTATCGCTTTTTTTGTTGTCAATGTATTAATTCAATATCCATTTAATTGTATTTATACTGCGCTCTTTGCTAATTATTTTACAAAATGGTTTTATAAAAATGGCTTAATTTCATGGAATAACATTTATGTGTTTGATGTATTTGCAATTTTGCATTCATAGATCCTCTAAGCACATGGTAATGAGATACATGGATATGGCACAAAGATGTTCAAATTGATGCCAAAATTATTTACCACCTGAGATTCCTTGTCAATCACTTAAAACAATATAATTTTTCAATGTCACTTAAAGTAAGGCATGCAAGCAGATAAATTATCATACCTCAGGCACACACTATAATGGGAATGGTGTTATTAAAAACTGCAAACAGCTGCATAGGCATATGCTCAAAATATAATGCCTGAGCAAAAAATGGGCTTGTTTCCTAGATGGACCATTTCACTTATTCTGATCCATTTACAGTACCATCACAGTGACGGTGATGTATCTGCAAATCACAGAGGAAAATGACACATTGTATGGAAGGCTCCCTTCCTCGTGATTCTCTTGAATACATTTAGTGTATTCCTATGTGATTAATAATGACAATTACCATATTAACAGCTGGAGAACGTAGGTGTCAATTAATGACACCCTCCAGATTCAGAATTTCATATTCACTGTGTTTGAAATGAACTTGATAGTATCTTGAAGTCTCTCTACATATGTAATAACAGCATTTTTCCTGAAATGTAAATAAAACTAGAATAAATGCCTGGCTGTAAATGTGTAACCCTACAGTTTGATATGATTGATATTTTTAAAGGACAATTCCTTTTTAGGTGCATCAAATCCTCAAGTCAGAATCATTCAAATGTAATTAACTATTTAAACAACAACTTAATATATGTCACGATATAGGATGCTTACATAATTGGTCGTCACACAGCTAAACAACTCCTTTCATGAAAGTTCCACCAGTTTTTTTGTGAATCTAAAGACTTCAGACATCATCCCGAGCCTTGTGTGGAGTTCTCGTGTTCTGGAGAAGAAAAGTTATATAAAAAAAGTTATACAGCTAGTGGCTGTTTAAAGATGGTGTCGTACACGTTGAAACTAAACAACAAAAGTGCAATTTTCATTTAGGTGATCTTAACGAATTAAAAGTAACGTGAAGCTGGGTTTTTTTTTAAGACAGAGTGATGGAGGCATGGTTAACCATGAGTCTACTGCGGACCACGCACAAGCTGGTGTAGCACTGTTTTTAATCCTAAAATCAAATAGTACAGAGCAAAAATGCATCTAAAACCCAGAGTGACATCTGACAGCTTTTTTCCCACTGGAGGATGAAGAAAATACAGACAACACAGAGAGGATTATTTAGCCCTTAGTTTGTCCCATTTAATCCTATTGATTAAATGAATTCAACACATACTTGGAATCAGATGACATCGGACTAAACGGCAGGTATATTAATATTACTGTATATGAAAGAATTTTTGAGAAATTACATGCAAAAAAAGCTAAAAAAAAGCTCCTCATTAATGCACTCCCTCGAAATAATATTTTACACCCCATCATCCACACACTGTTTATCTAACATGTCGCGAATCTTATAGAGCATGTTCAGATGAACTGTTCCCTTCCTCTAGCAGTTTCCAGCTGTGTTATTTAGCCTATTTAAACCGATATTGTGGTAAGAAAATTTATATAAATAACAATTATAAAAGGGTTAAATCACAACGTGGTAAATTGTTGGTCTGTTTAATTTTGTCAAGCAAACATTTATTAAGTTATTGTTATTGTTAATGAAGTGTATTATTTCAAATTCGTTGCCAAGTCAGTCTTCAGATTGCTATGTATTATACACCTGGTGTTACAATTAAAATGGCAAAAAAAAAATCTAATTTGTTGCTTCTATTCTATGCCAGGCTATTTGATCAGGATCTGGACTCTGTAACAAAAGGACTCAGGAGACTTGAGTGTATCTCTCAGGCTTTTGATGATGTCATTAGCAGAGATGACCGGTGAGTTGTTAATGCTTTCTCTAATTTTAGCAGCAGCAGCAAACCAAGTTGTCAAACAGCGTTAGAAAGTTTCTGATAAAGAACAACAATACTGATTGAGTTTGTTACCTGGTAAAATACATTTAAAAATTTTGTTTATAAAACAGTACTTTTTCACATTCCAACATGTTTTTCCAGATTTTAATATATGGTTACTCACATTAGGTATAAATAATATCATGGAAAGGAATATATTTTGGTATGAAACGACATTCCTGCATTTTATTATTAATTCATATTTGGTTATGTAGAAATGTTATATTTTCTAATCTGTTTAGGTAAAGACTACTAGTATGGCTTTAGTGCCAAGGTTTCAATCTGTATAACTCTTGTCACTGTGCTGTCCCCTCCACCCCGCCACCCCACCCCGACTCTACACATAACATATCCTGGCAAGATTTTTTAAATGTCCACATTTCTCCACATTTACTGTAACATTACTTGTGTGACATTCTAAAACCAGGTTTCTCAACCACTGGGCCGGGGACCAATTTTTTGATTGGTCCATGAATCTAAAATTGAGACTGGTCATTGGTCCCCAATTGGTTATGTAAGATTATCTAATGGGGCCAAGTGGGCCTTGGCAACATGCTGTGATAGATAGCTTGGCCTCAATGCTGTAAGGGTTGAGAACCATTGTTGTAAAAGTCACGTTATTGTTTTTTTCGTCAAAGCGGAAAATTACAGTAAATTGCACTCGCACAACACTCTTGGTCATCTTTGTGACTACTTACTCTACTTACTGTACTTATTCATATTCATATTTATTCATATTTATTATTTATTATATTTGTTTTTTGCTTTTTTTTGTTGGTTTTTTGTACACCACTATTGCTTGGGTTGCTTGCACACAAGAATTTCACTCACATGTACTGTACCAGTATACTGTAATGTGACGTGACAATAAAAGTGATTTGATTTGATTTGGACAAATAAGTTTGAGTTGTAATGTTCCCAGCACCCATGGTGAGGTGGAAAAGGTTGATTTCAGTGTGTAACCAGTTCATCCATGTAGGTACACATTAGTACCAAAAAATGGTCAACACCTTCGTATAGCCCTTGTAGTAGACATAATGTTATGTGTAGTGATCATAACATTACATCAGTTATTTGGTTTATTCATAACATTTAAACAACATTTTAAGAAATGTTTTGCAAATTTGTAAAATCCTGTAATTCTACAGTTCACCTCCTAATTCTCTGTTTGAAGGGAACAGGCCATGGAACAATACAATGGAACAATACCATAGCATGAAGGCCCAGGCCTACAACTCCACCAATAGCAATGTCCCTGGGAAACTAAAAAGATCCTCCATCCGTGAGTAGACGTGCCGCATGCAATAAAGTGTGGGCAGGTAGACAGACAGCTCTCTCCTAATCATTCATAAAGCCACTTCATGAATGAATTTCCTCGATTCGAATATTTGTGTGTGTCTGTGTTCTATTTTCTGCCAACTGTAAACTTTTCAATGTAGTTGTCATTTTTCTTTCAGTTCTTTTTATACCTGTATGACGTTTTGAGAATTTTGACTAAGTATTATATACTAGCCTGCTAGTATGAAAGACCACCCAGTATAGATAGTGTTGTAAAAAGCTATCAGAACATTACTGCTGGCAATTATACAAAACATGCATATACCTAATTGGAACAAGCATACTACATAACACCCTTGTAATAGAGGCACTCAAGTATCACAAAGGGCTAGTAGTTTAATAAGAGAATGTTTATATTTAAAATGAAATGCTGTACTACCTTGCGTTGTAAAGGCAATATGTTATTCGTTTACTGTGTACTTTAACTTGGTTTCTATATATGTTAATTACTACATATACAAACTCTTATATTAGTGTTTTTAATACTCATTATTACATGAAATGAGATATAAAAGCTATGTTACATTGACTCGTCCAGACTTTTTTTTCTTAGGTAATGACACTAATGTTTATACTAATTTACTGAACATGAATGATAATAGGGTGCATAGTGTACCTTACCATGCAGAACGCAATTGTTAGAGAAATTTGTGTATTGTGATTTGTTCTTTTTTGTGCTATTTTTAACGATGCACTCCAACATGTCTATAAAACTTTTACTCTTGGTGCTGAAATGAGAATAAAAACATAAAAATATTACCTGAATATTCCCCAAACATCTGTTGTGCTGTGGTCCATTGCATTAATGTTTGTTGAGTTTCTTTAGCACAATAACATTGTTACTTTTGATTCAGAGGATGGAAATTGCACATATTCCTGCATCACCCACAATGTCTCAGATACATTCTAAAATCATATTACGAAAGATCACCAATACACTTGTTTAAAATACCTATTACACATTATTGTACAGGATTACTATACTTGACTTCTAGACCACTTACATTTTACTACAATTTGTCACTAACCAGGCTAAAGCTTTATATGGCATTCCATGCTGCAGCATTGTGTACACCACTGAATGAAATGCATACCTACTACGTGGCATGTTTTACACAAGATCTGCATGAAAGGCGGACATGAAAGCAATGTAACGCTGATTAAGATGACACTTTTGTGGATGTAAAACAATGTTTAGTTATTAGCCCCCCCTTTTCTCAACCGCCAATTTTTTCATTTCACAGCCATCAAAGCTAAAAAAAGAATAGCTTGGAGACGGAGAACCTCAAAACTTGAGGGGGAGGATGAGAGAGACAGCTGCTTACATTTATAGTGTCTCTTAAAAACAGTAGCTAATCCTCCTCCTTGACCCGATGTCCACCGTGAGCTAAAATAGCAAAAGTCATCAGGTAAAGGCACTAGTCTCTCTGACGTTCAGCCACATTTCAATCACACGGAGAAAATCCAGTTCCCGGGCCATAAAGACATCCTTTAAGACAAAGGTCTTGTTTACTAGAGACCTAGCATTCACCAAGCAGAATCTAGCAGTAACCGGGAGATCTGCAGCTTAGTTTGGCAGGGGAGCCTGCCGCAGAGCCTGGAGGTTGTTGCGGTTAGCCGGTACCTGGAAGAGGTGAGCTGGGATCCTGGCTAAGAAGGGGGGTAATGGTCCACGACATCTGTATTCGTGACTAACTTGTTCTTTGGAATCTTGTATGGAAAACTGAAGATTCACTAGTGTTTGGCAATCATCCACTATTAGAGTACAAATAAAACATACAAACAGTATAAAGAGGAACACTATCGGTGTGATAGCACACCAGGTACGATTCTGTTCCCCCAACAAACCAATATGAAGCCAAGTGGCCAGTGCCTGTTGATGACTCTGAAATTATTTGTGGATGTGCACTGAGAATGAAATTTGTACATGGGGAGTTAAAATATATATAAAGGCCAATTGCAACAGGGATATTTGAACTAAAGTACATCCTTCTGTCTTTGAAGTGTTGCTGGCTACTTGCTTGCTGATAGGGGGTATCCGTGTTTACCATATTTGCCTTACCCTGACCAGGGCACACAGCAGTGATATATAACCTGGCTCATTGCAGGACAAGAGCCATAATTTAAATTACTATAGGAATGTCCCAGTTTCAGTGCCTTCAAAGGGTCACCCCATAAATGGCATTCAACATTATTGTGGCTTATGTGTTTCTTCACAACATTGCTAAAATTAGAGGAGAACACCGTCCTTATGAAACGTTTATTGATCCAAGCAAGGAACATGCTGACCCAGACAAGATGGAAGAGCAGTCAGATACCATGAGCCAAAATAATTTCCTTTGACCCATCACCTCACCATGTTAAAATAAGACTTAAAAGATTTTGTTCAAGGGTTTTTAATGGTTCTTTGTGGTTCCTGTACACAAAATATTAAAAGATGAACAAAATCTAACTATGTTGTTCAAACATGTCAATAATTCATCCATCTCTGACCACCAAGCCTTAACTGATGTTCCAGCAGTAAAATTTGCTTTCTCCTCTGTAACATCCAACATGGATTTTTAAATGAACAGTGTCGCCACCACAGATGTAGTATTGTAGTGAACCGCCAGATAAACAGTCCCCAAACTGACTGAACTCCAAAACTCTTTATTTAATAAACACTTTGACAAGAGATTTGTTGTTCTGGCCACAATTCACCCCACTAACTACCTGGATCCGCTCCACTCCTCTCTCCTGCTCCCTCACTCTCTCGAACCATACATATGCAAAATGCACAGATGGCTGGAGTTTTCCATACAAAAGTCCTGGGTTCACCTGGATCGTCAGAGAGAGAGACAGAAATAGCCTTAGGGTGTGGCCTTCGACACATTTGTTTGCTGATGAGAACCTGTTTGTTTAAATTAAAGATCTTTTGTGTTACTCTCTCTCTCATGAACTTTGTATGTTTACTTTTATTTCCCCAAGATTGTTGAGCTGTCTCTGGGTGTTTTATGTTGTGGCCATTAAGTTGGCCGTAACATAAATTAGGTGCTCGTCCGGGATCTTTCAATTGGTTTCAGTAGCAGTTGGAGTGCGACCTTGAAGTGAGTCTGCTGGGAAGTTGGCAAATGCTGTTGCGGTGCATCCCAATTAGGTAGTCGTCAGACAGACTGTGTCTGTCACTTTGTTTTGATAGTTTGTTATTTTTGAAGGGATTTCTGACCCGGCACGTTTCAGGGTGTGGGAGTGAACTGTGTTTTCACTCGGCTCCCTACTCACGAGTTCAATGTTTATAGTCGCCTTGTTGGGAAACCATTGAATACTAGTGAGAGGTGAGTTAGATTATTTTCTTTAGCTTAGGTTTGAAGTGTTGCTGTAACATGCTGTCTTCTTTCCAGTTTACTCTATGGTTGCGTTAGTGTTGTGTACTATGACGTGTAGAAATTAACAAGCTGTATATCAGGTCAGGTTAGGTCTTTGTTCTTGGTCGGCTGCTTTGTTTATGGGTTTTGCCCATTTAGTTGACCTAACATTACAGTTTGTCAGTTTGGTGGTGTGGTTTTGTGTAGAGAGTTTGGTGATTATGTGTTTTAGGGAATTTTGTTGACAACTTTTAGTTTAAAATTCTTAATTTAAATGATTTTTTCCTTTAATTACAAGGACTGATGCTAATTTAAGAAATCAATTTGGTGAAAGCTGAAAATATTTTAATATATATTAATTTTATAATATTTTGAGAGTGTAAACAGAAGGTGGCCATTTTTGGCCATGAGGACGCTGAGTGTGAGTTTTATGAACTTTGCTTTCCCTGCAAAAAATAAATAATGCATTATAATCAGTGTTGTTGTTAATCAGTTACAGATCTCAGACTGTACTATTAGTAACACAAGAAAATCCAGCAGCATTGAGAATATAAACAATTGACACTTTTGTTTTCTAACACGTTCATTGTGCAAACAAACTGGTATTTGAAGGATTAAAAAATAAAAAAGAATGGAAATTTTATACTTAGGACAGGTACTGATGTTAATTAAACACTTTATGGATTAAAATAGCAAAAAAAGCATAAATATAATAAAAATCACAGACTTAATTTGTTGGTGGTCATTTTTGACCACGAGGACGCTGAAAGGGTAGCAAAAACGAGGACAGCCAGAGGGTTAATATTGAGATAGTACACTGTAACATGACTTGTACGTTGAATCAATAAATACACATGGAGATTAACAGAAGCTGCTTAAAGCTGGCTTGCAGCCCATGGCTGGCAGTACACAGAAACAAATTATCAACACGCATATTGTGATGCACAGCTGCATTTAGTCAGCAGAAATTTTCATAACACTTCAAATTTTAAGTATTCATTGCTCCTTAAAAGCAGACTGATACAGTCAACAGCAATCTCTCTGGGAGCTCTAACAAATTGAAGAGACCAGGAAGTCACTATTTGCTCTTATTCCTGAGAGGAGCAAAAAATTGGTGTTTGATGGCCTCCTCAAGAGTGATGCGCTGGCACACATCATATACCAGCATCTTCTGAAGCAAATCAAACAGCTGCTCATGATCCAAGCTCTTGAGGGACATATACTGCTAGAGAAATGTGCAAGTTAAAGAACACATTTTAAGACAAAACAAGTTAAAATGGATGAAATCAACATTATTCAGGGGACATGCTCTCCTCTAAATTTAGGTGCATTTTACCATAAGGGGCTTGCAGTGTTTCCTCACATATCTTCCAGATGAGGTTTGCTCATCCCAGTCCAGCTTATCATGATAAACATAGTGCTGTTTCCTGAAAACATATAATATTTACAAACACTGTGGTGTAAAAAACATTAATAATGTGCAAGGACAAAAAGACTACCTAGTTGTAAGGAATACAAATAAATAATCTTACTCATACCTTGTTTTCTGAAGCATGTGTACAGGTATGGGGCCTAAAACTCTCTCCATCATGGCCAGATGCTCCTTGCTGTCATGAGTCTGTAAAACAATTCAAATGTGTTCACAGAAGCATGTAATATGTAACGATATTAGTAAGATTTTGGAAAGCTTTTTGGGCTACACACCTGAAACAATGTTAATCCTATATAGTATTCTAACAGAATGCAGCCCAAACTCCAAACATCACAAGCTTGATGCCACCCAAGCTCTGGCAATATAAATAGTGTATAACAAATGACAAATGTTAGCTTGATATCTCAGTAAATTCGAGTTATGTTTGAAAAAGCCAACAACATTTTATTTTAGTGCCCCACACACTCTCCTGCATTAATATAAGGAGCCTCTTACCTAGGACAACCTCAGGTGCTCTGTATTGGCGTGTTGACACCACTGAAGTGTGGTGCTCATGGTCATATGTAGCATTCCCGAAGTCTATCACCTTCACATCAAGGTTCTTCAATGTTCTCTCATCCCGTTTCTGTATAAGAATTTTTTTTTAACATTGTCTAATCCAAAATCAAACTTCAATAAATGATTTAACAGGACGACAAATATTGAAAGCTGCAGCTCACCAAATTTGCATTGTATTTAATGTCACAGTTAGAGTCCACAAATAGAATATTTTCAGGTTTCAAGTCCGTATGTGTTACCTTATTACGATGAAGAACTTTAGAGGGGAAAAAAAAGTTAACAAAGTTCTAAGAGAGTATACATTATTTAAATTAAATGCCATTGTTACAAACTAATCTGATATGGTCATTAAACCAGTTTAATATTTTTCATATTAGTAGAATTAGTGTACTAAATATTCTTTACCATAGCTACTTTGAAACACTTGAGATGCTCTCTACTCACAATGGACAGCTCTAAAGATCTGATATGCCATGTGCCTGATCTGATCCACTGTAAATGGTACGAAGCAATTCTCCTTTAGAAAATCATATGTGCTTAGTCCCAGCAATTCAAACACAATGCAGATGTGGCCATGGTGGTCAAACCAATCCAGCATTTGCACACAGGCACTGAAACAGATTTATAGTTTGGTTTTGCACGTAACAAATTTTTACCCCATTATTCCACAAATTTTTAAAAATCATGAAAAAGTGGGCAACTTACAATCTCATTTCAAAATCCAGAATGTTCATTTGCCTCAACACTTCCACTTCCAGCATAGCTGCCTCACGGTAGCATTGCAAATTTTTGATGATCTTCAGGGCCACTCTTATACCATCTCTGTCAACAGAACATTTTGAAAGATTAGTGAAAAAATAGCACATTTGTACATTTTAAGTAGAGCTAGACAATGATTAAAAGCTTACTTTGAGTGGTCAATGCATTCCACAACTTTTCCAAATGCTCCTTCTCCTAGAGTGCTTACAATTTCATCTATAAAGTTCAGAAGTACAGCTCAATGACAATATGAACTAACCATTCATCAGACATAAAATGCACTACAGTGGGGACTGTGAATATTTCTACTACAGTGTATATTACAGTAATTGGTATCTGTATTTATATTTGTATTTGAGAAAAAAATCATAATGCAGCACACAAACACGGTGCGCCTCTAAACAAAATCTACTCCTGAACTTGAATGTGGGACAGGGGGTGGGGGTGGAAAAGGGAGAGCAGAGTAACTACTCCCGAACACGAGCATGTGACCAGGGTTAGTGGAGTATCTACTCCCAAACTCAAGGGTGTACTGGGGGGGAGCAGAGTATCTACTCCCAAAGGCAAGAGTGTACTGAGAGAGTGGAGTATCTACCCCGAATGTGAGCATGTGCCCAGGGTTAGCGGAGTATCTACCCCTGAACACAAGGGTGTACCAGGGAGTGGTGTATCTACTCCCGAACGCGAGCATGTGACCGGGGTGAGGAGTATGAACGTGAGTCTGTACCCTGGAACGTGAGCATGTGAAGGTGCCGAATACAATTTTTTTTAAGCATTTGTCCAAATAATTTATTTGTAAAAACATATTACTGTTTTTGAATTCAGTTCCACCCCTAATTGATATTTAGTTGTTTAAAAGTGAGCTAGCATCATGCATGGTATATCTACCTAATGTAGCTAAATGAATTTCACATATATTTCATTTCCCCTTCATATGTTGACCCCCCCTTAACTAACTTGTAGTTTCCCCACCACTAGACACAACAGGCAGAGAAAGATATGTGTTCAATACATCTTGATCTTAGCATGTGTCCATTGTGATAGATCAGGTGACCCTCCTCATCATCCTCAAAACTCCAGGTTCTTTTCCTGCGATGACTTTTCTGGAAGAAGTGATGTTCACAAAAACAGCATCACCATCATCAAACACCAGTCAGAACCAGGCCCAAACGCACCATTCATTCATTCAGCAATAAGGATGGTGAAGGGGAGGGGGATATTCGGACCCGCTCAGAAACCCCCATCAGGCCACGGCAGCAGCAATTTCAAATTCAGCCCAGAGCAACAGTACAGGGGCCAAGATAGTATGTGTTACAGGAGAAAGACATGGCAACAACATTTTCAGAAGAGAGATTAACACAGGTCTAAAACTATTATTTTATTCAATAAACTCAAATACATACATAAAATTTAATGAGATGTACAGTAATCCCCCAGTTTTATGCAGATCAGGAGTCCCAGTCTTTATTCTGAGAACCAAATTAATAATTGTACGTGGAAATTCCAAAACATGGAAACTTTTTCTGCTTGATTTTTTTATTTTTTGTGGCAATATGGTATTTTTTGAAATTTTTGTTCTAAATTATTAAGAAAAATTAAATTTCCAGGTATTGGCTGCTGCCCTCCTGTTCTTATGTCCTTTTGTTCTACTAAAAGCCCTAAGATGTCGCCCAAATGCACTGTGCTTTCTGCCAATACAGTGCAAGACAAAGTTTAAGACACTCCAAGAGAAGGTTGAACTCCTGGATATGCTCCACGAAGGAAAAAGTTATGCCGCTCTAGCACGCCATTATGGCATCAGCGAGAGCACTGCATGCTACATAAAGAAGAACAAGGCGCTGACCAGGACCGTATCTGCACGTTTCTGTGGTAGTGCTAAAAAGTTATCCACGATAATAATTATATCCAAGATATAAGATTATTGTCAGAATGGCACCTGCCTTGGCATTGTCGATCACTGACAGCTTGAAGAACATCCCCCTTAGACAGTAAAACGATCTGTGAGATAGCACGGAAATTGTACCAACAATTTGCTACAGGAGGCGATGCAGAAAAAACACGACTAGGATCAACAGCAGCGCTGAAGCCTGATATTCCAGCCAGTGATTACAACCGTCTCGAGCCCCCTGTGTATGCTCTGTGGTGTAGGTTACGCAAACGCCGTAAGTGATCCGTTGCATGAATACTTCACTTGTTGTTTACACAGAGCACGGAGATACTGGCATTTGCGTATCCTAGCTCCAGACAGCCGTCATTC
>JBBKCR010000022.1:6114959-6130527 GCA_037577295.1 Ladigesia roloffi
GAGGAGCACAGGACAGACTCAATGACTGCTGTGTAGAACTGGACCAGCAGCTCCTGTGGAAGACTGAACTTTCCCAGCTGTCTCAGGAAGTACATTTTCTGCTGGGTCTTTTTGAGGATGGAGGAGGTTTTGATTTCCCACTTCAGGTCCTGGGAGATGGTGGTACCCAGGTACTTGAAGGTCTCCACAGTAGACACAAATACTGAGGGACCGTGTTTCAGAGGTGATCTCCCTCAGCCTCACTTGCTGCTTCCTGTCTGTCAGGAAGCTGGTGATCCACTGACAGGTGGCTGGTGACACACTCAGCTGGGAGAGTTTGGAGGAGAGGAGTTCATTCAAAATGGTGTTGAAGGCCGAACTGAAGTCCACAAACAGGAACCTTGCATAAGTTCCCAGCTGGTCGAGATGTTGCAGGATGTAATTCAGTCCCATATTCACTGACCTGTTCACTCGGTATGCAAACTGCAGGGGGTCCAGCTGGTGACCAGTTATGTCCTTCAGGCATTCAAAGGACGTTCACCTGTTGAAGATGCTGGTGAAGATGGTAGTTCCAGGGGGGAGGGGAAGGGGGTGAGAGGTAGGCCTGTCACGATAAACAATAAATCAATTAATTAAACGATAATTAAAATTAGGTCGATAATATTCATTTGTTTGCTTTAAAACGGACTCCACTTTAATACATTGGCCTATACCGCCCCCTCTTGTTTCCTTAGGGTAATGAGGCATTAACGCTCTTGTGGATTAGCCTAATAGCTAGCTAGCCACGTGGTGAGAAAATGCTAACTACGTACATATTTAAGCTGTGAATACCACATATGCCACTGCGTATGGCCTTCTCAAGTTTTTTCCCAGACATGGGCACTTCTGAGGATAAACAAGGAGAAATGAGACTCTTTACGTTCCCGAAGAAGTGTCCTCAGAAGCGTTATGTGAGACATGCTTTACTCGGCGTCTCAAGGTCTGGTGCGCTGCGGAGTTGAAAAATCTCTATGTTATTAATACTAATAATAAAAAAGTAGGCTTGTTATCTTTCAAATGAACTGTGTCTCATGTCTCTGTGCGCTTGTTTGAGTAAACTGACCACGTTTGAGTCCCGCCCCCCCTTCCCCCTGCAGTTGGGGGAGACCATAATGTATATTCGTTATAGCTGAAATATGTTCAGAAGACTTGGGGCTAGGGATTTCCTGTTTCTGAAAATGTGATTTTTGCTGAGGGAAAATAGGAATTGTTGAATTCCATACTACTTTTTTTCACACAAAACAATCCATTCTTTATCAATAATTTCCATTTTGTTGCAATACTTTTTCACATTTTCTTTCTCTGGCACATGAAACTTCAAAGTCTTAGCTTTGAAATAAGTCCAACTGCGAACAAAAAGAACACTGTAAGAACCCTAAGCTTTATAATAATTGAGTGCAAGTTCCAAAATGGCTGTCAATATTATAGTTTATCGCAATAATTTCTGGGACAATTTATCGTACAGCAAAATTTGTTATCGTTACAGGCTTAGTGAGAGGTGTGTTGGAGGCCGTTGGCTTTGGACTGAGGGGGGTGTGGAAGGGGAGTAGAGGGGTGAGAGGTGTGATGGAAGTCATTGTCTCTGAGGATGAGTGGGTGAAGGGTGCAAATCTGTCCATCTCAAACCTGCAGTAAAATGCATTGAGTTCGTCAGCCAGGTCTTTGTTTACTAAAGCGGTGGTTGGGAGGCGTTTGTAGCTGGTAATGGTTCTCAAGCTACGCCACGTTGATGCAGAGTCGTTAGCCGTGAAACGTTCTCTCAGCTTCTCACAGTAGCTCCTTTTATCTGCTTTAGTCTCCATGGTCAGTGTGTTCCTGGCTTGCTTGTACAGCCCCGGTCACCGCTTCTGAACGCATCCTCCTTGGCCTGACGAAGATGTTGCAGTTTTGGAGTGAACCGTGTTTTGTTATTGTTATATGTGCATAAGGTCTTGGTAGGCACACACACATCTTCACAAAAACTGATGTATGACGTCACAGTGTCCATCAGCTCATCCAGATTATCAGATGAAGCTTCAAAAATAGTCCAATCAGTGCATTCAAAGCAGTCCTGCAGTTCCTGCATTAGTCCACTTTTTCACAGTTTAAACTACAGACACGGCACATTTAAGCTGTTGCCTGTAAACTGGAATAAGTTGGACCAGGCAGTGGTCATGCAAGGGGGACAGAGCGATAGGCATCTTTTACAGTCGTATAACAATGGTCCAGTGTGATATTGTCCCTGGTTGGACAGTTAATATGCTAATATCATCAGAGTGCTAAATGCTATGATTCTATTTCCTTTCTCTGCAATCCAACACAGGGGAGCAAATAATAGGCAGCAAACCTTTCCAAGTGGTAATGCCTTTTGATTTTTTAAAGCTCAGAGTTAGTGTATAAACAAAGACAAAAAGTCCCTCCAAAGGTTTGCCATCCAAAATGTTTAAACACCATAATCGGGGGTTTTGCTATGGCTAGTTCTCTCCTTAAGGCCATCTGATCCAGTATTGAGTTGGATGAACCTAATCAGGTTAAAGAGAGCTCTATAATCCAATATCTTAATGGAGCTGATTCTGCCTAAAGCTGGCCTGCAATGATATCCCTTTTTTTTTATATAAAAAATATGGATGAACATTTATCGTGGTCTCATATTGCTTATGGCTAATGCCTGACCAATGTGGGTATGTCAAATAAAACATGAAATAAATTTCACTCTTTGTTATTACCTTTATATTAAAAATTACTGTTGAGAATTATAATTACAACAGGAGCTTTTCTAAGCATATTGTGGATTTTGTCATTATATAATGAGCAAAGACTAACCAAATAGGTTATTACAAAACAGCAATATAGTCCTGGTTAATTTTACAGAGTTGTCAATAAAAATAATTAAAGGGACCCCAATGGTTGGCACCTATTTTTAAGTTATTAACAATTCAAGAAGATGGCTGCCAGGGCCTGGTTCAGGTGAAATTAGAACGAATACAAATATTCCACAGGTTTTTTTGTTTGTTTTTTTTTATACTTTGAATATTGCGTATTCATACTTTACACTGATATTCAAGGTTAATATTAAATACATGAGCACTTTTACCATGAATCTCACTATTGTAAATGAAAAAAAATACATTTAAAAATCCCAAATGATAGCTACAGGCTGAACACAGCAACGGTCTCTGTGATTTCAACATCTCTTTTCTTTACCAGACTGAAGCTGGTAATAAATGTAAAACAATGTTTAAACAAGAGAGATAACCAAATACACATAACATTTTTGGTTCTAGATTTTACTGTTGTAAGATATTCGTTTGAATCAGTGGCAAGTGTCCTTAGTCACTCGTTTACTGACAGACAAACACACAGGCAGAGGCAACCAGACAAGCAGATTTGTGACGTGCAGCTACATGCCAAAACTGTTCCTCACTAGACTCCTCAGTCTTGCTTATTTTTCAAAAACTGCATGGCAGAAAACCCTTCGGCAACTCCCAACTCCCTTTTCCCCCACACTGCCCAGCGGTCAATGCTGAATTACACCAATCCTCGGCTAAATCTCCACTGCTAAATCACAATATCTTCCTTCAGAGCACTGCATTTAACAGGTCTCTCCTCACTTTGACTTTATCTCCACCCGAGTATTCAATAGTCCTACACATATTTCCTTGTCTATGTCAGTGGAAGACACAGACACTTATTTTATTTTTTACCGCAGCTGTCTCTGTTACATCCAAGCTTTAGCCTGTAAAAGCAATTCAAATTTGGCCAGGACGACTGGCTGGGGCTAAAAATTTGTGCGACTGACGAGGTTAGGAATTTAAAACAAGATGAATTAGCTTTACAGTATTAATGTTGTCGTCTTAGTGGAAAGGAAAACACACAAACACACACGCGCGCACACACACACGTGTACAAAAGTGCAAACGTCATGCCATGAACCCAAATAAATAGGATGAAGCACTGGTCTTTAAGAAGAGCACGATGGTATGCAGATATTCGTGTGACCTACACAGGCTAGTGATAGCTTCTGCTGAACCTTAGACTGCTCCCTCAGACTTTTTTTTTATTATTTCCCTTTTCTTAATTCATAATTAAATCGGACATATCACTTTACGATAATAAAACATGACGCCTGATGACAATCTCAGGCAAACTCATTCACTACAGCAGGCGGTGCCTCTACCCAACTGATTATAATTTTCTAATACGAAAAAAATACTGACGTCACTGGTATCAGGAATTTATCGTAGTGACGGGGGAGGGTGTCCGTGGAATACAGACTCTGAAGTACACAGAAGCTGAACTATGGAAATCGACTGAAAATTCATTTGATATTTACCGATCTGATATACATTGTCACTTATATTGAACTGAATAAGACTACCCGTAGCGAGGAGATCCTGTCTTGGATCAGTGTTCTTACAACCAAAGGCTGACAATAACTGTTTTATTTGATCTGAAGCAACAAAGCAAGGCAACACCCACAAAAATAGTGTTATTCTGAGTGTATCGTCAACAGAACGTCACAACGGCTTTTCCCTATTAAAGCGGTGGGTTCTCACTTTCTGACCGAATTCAGACATGCCAGCGTCGTTTCAGTGCAAGTATGTTGAAGCGTGATCATAGTATCAATACGTATAATTAAAAATTCTGACGTTATAGCACAGAAACCGCTTCCCACTTTCAAGCGCTCATTCATGCCGGAGTCTAGTGAGAGCTCGCTAACACTGTGTTACCTAGAAGCTGTCGCAAAGGGAACACTGTTTTTACAAACACCAGACTACTCAAAGAAAACAGCGCGGCCGAGGTTTACTTTTTCCTGCACGGGCGAATTAGACCCTGTCTCGAATTGTGTTGGTGCCGAATGTGGCCTTTATCCATGACTAGTTCCAGGCCAGCGCTCTGTTTCCGAGGTTAACACGGCACAAACTCCCGAGAAACTATAGAGACCCGCCGACAGTCACCAGACACGTTCAACACGCAGAGGATGCCGCGTGTTAGACAGGAAATCGAGCATTAGCTCAGTCGCTGCTCACCTCCTCCTCGTTCTCCCCAGCGGCTCTCCCATACACGGCGGCCGGGTAGAAGAGGCGCAGCCGCAAACGGGGCCTCTTCTGCCGGGCGGTTCACATCTAACGGCCTTCCCTGGAGCGGGAATGGTGCGGCAGCGGAGCGGCTCTGTGTATTATCTAAAAAACACCCGGTTTGAAGATCGCAGCTCAGCCCAAGTGTATGTGGCATTAACGCAGGGCGGCGGTTGGTGGGTGTGGGTGAGTGTGTGTTCGAAGCCTCTGCGCGAACCAGGATGACGTAATGGCGTAGCCGTCAGGTCGGGCAAAACTTCAGTCTGCGTGCGGAAAGAGTTGGTGCAAGTTCAGTGGAGTGGCTTGACCATTACACAGGCGGCATCTCAAATGGCTTCAGAACTTATTTGTACGGCGCCACAACAAAGTAAAGCTTTTTACACATAGTGCAGCTTATGCCGCAGTAGGAGGACGTACATTCTCTGGCTGAATCTCAAGAATACCTCCAGGACATTTAATTCACGATTTGGATGCTGAAGTCATAATTTCGTGTTACTATACTCTATGTGTACTTGGCAGACATATTGTTATGGTAAAACACAGGTTAATGATTTTTCTGGATGGACATTAAAGGAAATATTCATAGGGGAACTCTTCCCAAAGATTTCTGGCAATTAAATACTACAATACCAAGAATAAATAAACAATCAAGTCACTTAAATAATTTTTTATTAATATAAGTGATCACAGTTTTATAGTAAACAGTATATAATCTTCATGTGTACTCTTTAACCTTAATCCCATAAAGTTCAATTGATTAAAAAAAGTACACTTGACAACATTTGGGACCAACCAGGAAAATATTAAGCATGGTCCCAGCCCGTATAAAATAAGTTATCTAATTTCTAAGCAACAAAAATAAATTGAGACAAATCATGTAAATACATTTTAAAGTAAAGAAATTGGAATGCACATTTAATAATACAAAGAAATACTTCAGAACACAATATTAATTGTTTAAGATTTTCCAGTGAAGCCCAGAAAATGTAAAAAAAAAAACAATTAGATATAAAACAGTAAAAACTGAAGTGTTATCTAAATATTCTGGTTTAAGTGTTCAGTACTAGGCAACATAAAATGAGGTTTATAGGAGTATTTACATTGTTTACTCCTTTTACTCATGTCTAGACGTGGCTCACAGTAAAATATCATTTGGTAAGTACCTGTATAAAGCTTTCAAAATTAAAGGCAAACAACATTCCATTTCTTAGTTAAAACTCCTTCATCTGCACAAACCAATAAAGGTATTTGATTCCTATTGCACATTTATATGAAAGAAGTAAACATTCAAACTCTCTGTGCTTCCTTGTCTCAGCCAAGCACTGAGAATGGAGGTTTTAAGGCACAAAACTAATAGATTTGGTTTCCCATGGCAGATTACTCCACAGTCACAGATTTGGCCAGGTTTCTTGGACAGTCCACCTGTGATAACAAATCATATATTAGACAGACAAAACTACTAAAATGTTATAAATTTTCACCAGTACCTACTAAATTGGAAAAACGTAAATAAGAACATAAAGCACATGAACATTATACAATAATAATGTATTAACCTCATCATGCAGGTGGTATCTTACTCCACTTTCAGATTAAGTAAGTTTTGTGGCTTATTTGTTGGATATGTGTTGTATAACTACGTATATACAGTAACCGCCCACTTTGATGATCAGCAGTCGTGGTTTCAGTCCATCAGATTTTCAAACCTCCCGTCTCTCAGTACACTTGACTGAGTACACTTGACTGTGATGCTCGGGCATCGTGGTTGTAACATGTAATAGCCAGAGTAGTTAAGAGTAGGAGGGTTACTATATGTATTAGGCTTTAACAACATGACTGTATATTTAGGTATCTTGGGTTATGAACCACACTTATCCATTTTAAACAAAAATGAATAAACTGCTGCAATTACTAGATTCCCATTTTTACCATTTGCAATAGAAAAGCATTTCAGAAATGCATTACTTCCTCTGCAGAATACATAGTTAAATATTAGGGGTTTAATTGTTCACAAAAATGTTGGTTCGATATGACACAGTGGTGTCACGGTTCTGTTTGTTTTCGACACTGCAAAAAGAAAAAAATTTAAAAAGCCAGACAAATTCTTTGTCTTTTTTCACTTCTTTATTTATTAAGACAATAATCTTGTTTTTTTTTCTTTTACTTAAAACAATGATAGAGCTATTCTTTACCCATTTCTGGGGTTTCTTTTCAGCTGCAAATAAAATAAAACCTCCTTCATTATTAAAAAAAGCTCCTGATACAATTAATTAATGTAATATTTTAGTAGTTTAGAATAGAAATAACAATTTAGTTTTTTTTACATGGAACTCAATTTCAATCAACATTTAAGTTTTTTTTCCCTTTCAGAAATATTTGTGTGTCCACATTTTCTTCAGACAGCACAGATCTGCTTCATGTGACAATGTCACCTGCCGTGGAAAACACTCTCACTAGAGACAGTATCCCAGCATGCACTGTTTATTGTTGTTGTAGGGGTTATTTTGTGTGCTTTGGGGAAAATGGCGTTATTGTGGTAATTTGTTGTGTTATTGTGTGTTTGGGAATGTGTTTTGGTTTTTTTAATGTGTTTTAATTTAGTGGTCCACATGCTACTGTTGAAGTGAATCCTGGTAGTCCTGTGTACCTAAGCTTAGTTCCAGCATGGACGTGAATCTGGGCAATGTAGTTAGCTGTGTTATTATGCCACACTGCTGTGTCTTCCAGAAGTTTTTCTCCAATAAAATCCTTGGTGAGCCTCTGTGAACTCGAGTAAAGCGTCATGTGTTTTGTCCATCAGGGGTGTAGCACACGGGGGATGGGGAGTATTCAACACCCCCACTTTTGTTAAAATGTGATTACCCCCCCCACACACACACACACACACACACACACTTTTGTCTGATTATATTGGATTAAATTGTATTTATAACTTGGCATCCCATCGCAGAACACCCACACTTTTGGAAAGCTTGATACACCCATGTTGTCCATGTCCCCGTAGTTGGCAAAGCAATGTTCTGCTATGACTCTTAGCTGTCTTAAGTTTTTTTTTCTAACATTAATATATTTTTAGATTAATTGTACAGTTTGTATTGCGTACAGAATCAAAAGCCTCGCACCAAACGTTTCAATACGAATAGGCATATAGTTACACCCCTAGTAACTAAAGCCTAAAAACCAAGAAACACCTTGTTTTTTATATCCCAGACCATAGTTTGGGATAGTTAACTTAAGGTATTTTTTTTTATATTTCTCTAATTAAAATTGATAAGGGTATTCAATAAAAATCTTGGACAGGTTAGTTACAGAAAACATGGCACCAGAATACACACTTCGGAGCAATGCAAATGTTAACTTTAAATAAAACTTAACTTAAAATAAAACATGAGCAAATTTAATGTTACGGCCTATTGCTGGACACAGTACTATGAGAGGTTGACTTACATCATATCCTCTGAGCACAGCTAGTTGGAAGGACATGAGCTGCAGGGGGATTACACAAAGGATGCCTTGCAAACAGTCCACCGTGTGTGGAAGCTCAATGGTTTTATAAGCCATCTTACTGATCCCCGGGTCATCCTGGCAGCACAAGATGATGGGCCGCCCCTGAGAGGAATACAGCAAGGACAGACTTTCAGAAAAAGGTTTTAGAAAAAAAGGTTATGTGATATTGAAGCAAAGCTGTGACTAGTGTATTGATGACGTGACTATCTGTCATATAATTGAACAACTGTTTTCAGTAGGGTCTAAGTATTATTTATAAAACATGAATTTTAAGACAAAATGCCTCTTACAACTAAATGTAATCTAACCTGTGAACATTCATTCAAATGCAGGTGTTCCTAAATATTAGTAAATTAAATTCAGGCACAGCTATGTGTGTGTTTGCATATCTGTGTTACCTGTCTGGCTGTGACTTGCTGCAGGGCATTGTGACACTTAGTGTAGCACGCATCTCTCATGATCACCATGATGACAGGCATGTGATAGTCAATCAGAGCTAGGGGGCCATGCTTCAGCTCCCCAGCCAGAATGCCCTCAGAGTGCATGTATGTGATCTCTTTAATTTTCTGTGGGAGGAACAAATATCACTCACTGTGAAGCAATTGATTAAAATAAATAAAAGAGTCATGTCCAAACCTGCTCCTTAATTCTAGGCACATTATGCTTGTAACACAAATTAAACCACATTGAATGAGTTGACCAATGAAGAGCCTGCACGATGTATGAGTTGGAACTGTTTAACCCTCTGGCTGTCCTCGTTTTTGCTACCCTTTCAGCGTCCTTGTGGGCAAAAATCCATTATTTTTTTATCCTTTAAATACTAGCTTGTGGGCGGCACGGTGGTGCAGGGGTTAGCGCTGTTGCCTCAAAGCAAGAAGGTCCTGGGTTTGACTCCCGGTTTTGGGGCGGGGTCTTTCTGTGTGGAGTTTGCATGTTCTCCCCGTGACCGTGTGGGTTTCCTCTGGGAACTCCGGTTTCCCCCCACCACCAAAAAACATGCGTGATTGGGGATAGGCTAATTGAGCATGCTAAATTGCCCCTAGGTGTGAGTGCGTGGCCCTGCGACATGCTGGCGACTGCCCAGAGTGTACCCCGCCTTCGCCTGTAGTAACTGGGATAGGCTCCAGTCCACCTCCCCCGACCCCGAGTAGAAAGGGTAAGAAAATGGATGGATGGAAATACTAGTTTGTTTGCAGTATGCACTTTAAAAGTGTAAATTTTCTATATGCTCAATGCTGCTGGGTTTTCTTGTGTTACTAATAATACAGTCTGAGATATGTAACTGATTAACAACAACACAGATTATTATGCATTTTGACCTTTTTACTTGATATTACGACAGCACATTCATTACATTTCTAATGATAGAAGTTATGCTAAGTAGCAAAGCTATGAAAACATTGAAAATACACCTGCGTTTGGATATAAAACATTTGCATCTAAAAGATAATTCAGAGGATTTCTTTAAAAGAATAAGTGATGAATTGGCCACCAAAACAAAAGTGCTAAAAAATAATTTGACAGACAACAATAAGCTAACCAAGGTGTTATACATACTATACCATCATGTAGCCAAATATCAGGAGCCATTCACAACTGGGGAGAAGCTAATTTTGCCCTCCAGTGTCAATGCTTGATCAGAGGTATTTGGTCTGACTGCTACAGCAAAGGAAAGGGATATCCCACTCTTAAACAACACTGTCTGTCACCAAATGTCTGTCAACCACATGATGACATGTCAGCAGACATTGAAATGCAAATCATAAGGAGGGCAAAAGCTTGTGACTGGTTTACTATTCAATTATACAAGAGCACTGACATTTCATATTTGGCCATGCTTCATGAGGATTTCTTGCTTTGTAAGGAGCTGCCAGGGATCAGAGCCCCTGTAGAAAAATGTAGTAAGCTGGATGGGTATATCACTGGGCATGGGTTGCTATGGGATCATAGTGCTGGTGTCTGTACAGATCTGTACAGTGGCTGTGACTGGTTGGCACAACAGAGTTGTACCAGTGATGAACATCCCTAGCTCGTATATTCCTCGTATATGTGATAGACCACTTTTTCTCACTTGACAGAGATGGAAACACAGAACAGAAACAGGCTCAACTCAGTCATGCTCAGAGTAGCTATGTCAGCGTGCCTTCCTTGTTTCGACCACTTAGTGTTGATAAAGCAGGTGCACCCATGACATTAGTCATGGCAAAAAAATTATTGTGGTTGACTAGAACTCAAATTTAATTTAGGTTAAGTCAGTTTGCACAATCATCACCATTTGCCAGTGCCCAAAAGTTAGTTAAAAAACATTAAAAATAAAAACCTTGAGAGGCGCAAGCGGTAATTTGTCTGGACGCGGCCAGGGGTGTGTAGACAGGGGTTGGGGCAGGCACTTGGGCCCAAAAGCCTGACATGAATTTTTCCCAGGACAAATATAATTGTGAAACTTATTTTTCAAATGACAAGATTATTGTTGGCTAACTAGGGTTTGAAAAGCATAATTTACAGAACACTGGAGACAATCCAGTGAAATTGAGAAACATTTTGTAATTTTTTTTACGTTATTAGAACAGAAATATTGTTAACCTGCTATTCAGTGACTTAACTTAAAACTTCAGAACAGTTCAGTAAAGGTAATTCATTATTTGGTTAATTCTATGAAACTAATCTGTAAATTATGTGTTTATTATAATGACAAATTGCAGTTTAGGTCATTTATAGAGATTCTTAGGATGTTATGAATATTAAAAACTCACGAGTGCCCCCTCGAGGCAAGTGGCGTAGTGGTAGCCTCGACCCATGACTAACAGAGACTTCTCCTGGTAAAGCTCATCTGCTATGCTCTTGATCTTCTCGTCCAGTGCCAAAACGTCTTTAATCAGCTCTGATTGTAGGCAGAGAGAGGGACTGTTAATTACTGAAGCTCTCAGAGAGACATGGTGTCACAGCGTCTGTGTTGTGAACGGTACCAAACATCCACAGAGACATACACACCTGGCAGTCTTTGAAGACCACTAATGATCTCCTGCCTCCTCTTCTGCAGCGAGAGTCGGTCCTCACTCATCATCAGACCAAACATGACCAAAGACACAAACTGACTGGTATAAGCCTGCACAATAAAATTACACTAAGTTATTACATAGTGCAACCAAGAGAGGGAATAAATTGTGAGAGAACCATCCTGCATGTTATATTTTACCTTGGTGCTGGCAACTCCAATCTCAGGCCCAGCGTTGATGTGAACTCCGCAGTCTGTCTCTCTGGAGATGGAGCTGCCCACTGTATTGGTGACTCCTACAGTGAGAGCCCCATGTTCCTTACAGTAGCGCAGAGCAAGCAGAGTGTCAGCTGTCTCACCTAGGTACACACACACACACACACACACACACACACACACACACACATACATACAGACATCTACATTAGTCTGTGTCCCTGCTGTCAATATAGCTACTAACATCATCTATTTAAAGTGATAGTACATATAAAATCTTATTAAAGCAACTTTTCTCTCACCCCAAATGTAGCTGATCTGATAAAAGCTTTTTTAAATATAGTTTTGCACTGAAGCTACAAAGCTTCTAACACAGAACTAGTAATGATTATTATTTTATATTTAGCATCATGCAAGATGAATAATTAATTTCCACTCATTTTACTTAAACTTAATTGTTGAGTGATCGTAAATAGAATCTTGTTTAAATGAATTCTCACACTGTTTTATAGAACATCTCTAAAAACTGACAGGTAAAGTCATTTCAGTTGTCATAGACCCTGCTATATGCTTTGTAGGTTAAAATTTAAAAAACAAAATGTCTTGGCTGATGAGCTATATTTTAGCAGGGGAAACTGTTTTATTTTGATTAAATATCACAAGCAGGAAATTTTATTATAGCACAATGTTATCACTATGTCACTAGATAGAAAGTATATAGATGCAGGGGGAAGTAGTGGCCTGAAAAATCAAACTGCAAAGGATCAGCTATGGTGTACCTGACTGGCTGATAAAGAAACAGACATCATCCCTGTAGACAGGTGTGGTACGGTCCAGAAAGTCACTTGCCAGCTCCACCATGACAGGCAGTTCTGTAAGCTCCTCTAGAATCTGCCTTGTCTAAACACATTTGTAAAATACAAAATATAAAATGAGTTCAAGGAAATACTTTATTCACAAGTTATAAAACCTCATTCTAGAATAGACCTTTCCTGCACGTTTTGATGTTTTTCTTTAGTGTTTAACTTCCTGGGTGTGTTAATAAGAAGGCACCAAACTAGACAGGTTATGGCTATCCTAGAAACAAGGCTGGGAATTACAGATGGATAAACCAAACTGAACTAGAAAAGTGAGTATGCAAACACACCAAACTTTATGTTCATTTGTTTGTTTTTGTTGGTTTTAACTTACAGCTACTCCTGCGTGAAAGCTGGTTCCACAACCAATTATAATAAGGCGTCTGCATCTTTTGATCTCCTTGAGATGATCCTTTAAACCACCAAGCATCACTGTGCACAAAAGAACACAGGCAAATGTATGAGCATTATAATCAAAAATCTCTCTCTCTCTGAAAATAGATCTTTACGCTTTGAAAAAGGCACTACAGCTGTGTCTAGTCCATGATATATTTAATTTTGGTGAAACTATTACAACAGTCCTTCATAATGTACCAGTCATTCATGGCATCTGCATGTGGAAGCACTCCAAATCATTGGAGCACATTTTAACCCTGAAGGCAGCAGAGTTTGAATGCTGTTTGCTGTTTCACTGCTGATGGAGATGGAGGTCAGTCTCTACCTGTGTTTGTGTCGAAGCAGATGCGGCCTCTCATGGTGTTGAAGATAGACTCAGGCTGCTCAAAGATCTCCTTCTGCATGAAGGCCTTGAAATTACCTGAGAATCATAGGACCCATATCAATGTACAGGAATGTGGACAAACCAAAGGAGAAAGATAAGGGAATGGTATGAATGGTATTCATGTTTATGGTGCCTACACAAAACTCTCATGATAACTGATAGATTTTTCTAGTTTTGTGTCATATTTAATGTCAATGTCCATTTAGACTGCTTAAGTCCAACATATTTTATTTCTAAGTGCCTTTCATAACTTTCAAGGTCACTTTACAGAAGTAATAAAATGACCTGTTCACCTCTTCCTCGTTTCTCCTGAGTCCCAACTGTGTCTCGTTCGCCCGCCTTATTTAAGCTCAGTTTATCCTTTTGTCCTTCGAGTCTGCCTTTGTTCAACTATCGCCTGTATCTGTCTCGTCCTCGTTCTCGTTGTCTTTCTTCTTGAATCTGTTGTGTGCTCGTCCTGCTTGCCTGTTACCTCCCTGTACCTGCCTCGTTCTGGTCCTGTCCTCGTTCTCGTTTTGCCTCGTACCAGTTCCGAGCTTCCCTGTACCTTGTGTCTAGAAATACTAAAGGTTTCTTTCTTTTTTCCCAGGCCCATTTTCCTCCCATTTTGCCCTGAATCGGGTGCACGTCCCTGCACCCTCTGTCAACGTACACATATTCCTGGCTGCTTTGAGTGGTTCTCAAGCTGTTGTCCTGCTTTTGGTTTTGTTGTTCGTTTGAGGAGCACGGGTCTTATATGTTTTGTGTTTACCCATTCTCTTTTGTGTTTCATTAAAAGCTTTTTTTCACCACTACTGAGTGCGTCCTACCCCCTTCCCTTTACTCACATGGCCAAAATATGAGCAGCTTTTTTATTGAAGGACAAGATAAGCATTATGTGGTTTTTACACTCCTAATCCATATGTCTCAAATCTGATAAATCAACTGTTTGCCGATGAGCGAAAGAAGCTCTATCACCTTTCATGATCTGCTGGAGCTCCATCTGCAGGGTCTGGATCACCCGGACAGGGTCCTCTCCAGCACCACGACTCATTCGATGCAGAGACAGTTTGCCTTCTGCTACTGCTGCTATATCGTCATCCTCCAGGTAGATTACCTTATTGGTGTGCTCAATGATAGCACTGAGACAAGCAGAGAGAGAATGAGGCAGATAGATAGTACAGGGAAGATAAAGATGTTTATTTATTTGTGTGTGGGTGTGTTACCTGGCATCAGAAGCAAAGTAGTACTCCACAGCCATCCTGTCATTTACAGAGTGCAAGGCATTGCTGCTGTCCACCCTGTTAATGTAATTTTGATTCTGAATGTCTTTTCTTGAGTCTCCTGTAGATCACACAAAAAAATGTCACTTAGGAAACTATTTTTTTCATTAAATTAGTAGCAGTTAATATAAGAGTGGGCAATATCTAATGTCAGTTTGTGGACTTTGGAACTAGAGTACTCCAGCATTTGATTTAATCTTTAACCACAAATTGTAATTTCCTTGTACTCACAAAACCTTCACCAAATCACACTTAGAGAAAAGAGACTAGTAGGATGTATTTGTAAATGTTCTGTTGTCTATGTAAGAAACTGAAAGCAGGTATAGTATAGATAATGTGGCAAAAACGTCTTGAATAATTCAGCAAAGGTTTAACAAGCTAATTAAATACTTTTAACATTATTATCCAGTAAACAAATTAATTAAAAAAAATGGTCAAATAGCAGCAGGTGTAGCTTCTCCAAATTAAGTAAGAATTCTGTAAGAACATCATACCAAGGCTAATGTGATTTCTTGGAGTGGTCTGGTACAATGTTTTTGGATTTCTTCATGAATGGCTTCTTTAAATAAATATTCTACAGCTTTGCATTGGCTATCACCAAGCTTTATGAGTTCACGTGTCTTTCCACTAGATCAGTGGTTCCCACCTTTTTTTGCCTGAGACCCCCCTTTCCCCCAGAAAATATTGTAAGGCCCCACACCACATTAATTATATTATCATTCATACAAGTTTGCAGGTAAGATAACCAAAAATTGTTTTCAAACAAACTGTATGTTTTTCCTCTGCCTAGGATGACCAACCCCCAGACAGACAAAATGTGGGACAAGTACCAAGTTTAAGTGGGACAGTGTGGGACAGGCGTAAAAACTTAAATC